>CAUYLG010015350.1:0-126834 GCA_963573385.1 Cacajao melanocephalus
TACCTATCAGGTACTATGCTCATCACCTGGGTGATGAATAATCTATACACCAAACCCCAGCAATACACAATTTACCCATGTAGCAAACCTGCACATATACCCCCTAAACGTAAAAGTTGGAAAGAACAGAAAAAGAACAAAGCTGGAGGCATTACATTACCAGAGGTCAAACTGTACGCTGAGGCTATGGTAACCAAAACAGCATAGTACTGGTACAGAAACAGACACATAGATCAATGGAACAGAGCTAGAGAACCCAGAAATAAAGTCACACACCTGCAGCCATCTAATTTTTGCAAAGTTCACCAAAACAAGCAAAAGGGAAATAACTCTCTGTTTAATAAATGGTGCTGAGATAGCTGGCCAGCCACGTGCAAAAGAATAAAACTTTATACCTGGCCGGGTGCAGTGGCTCACGCCTGTAATCCCAGCCCTTTGGGAGACCCAGGAGGGTGAATCACGAGGTTAGGAGATCAAGACCAGCCTGACCAACATAGTAAAACCCCATCTCTACTAAAAATACAAAAATTAGCTGGGCATGGTAGCATGTGCCTGTAATCCCAGCTACTTGGGAGGCTGAGGCAAGAGAAACGCTTGAACCAGGAAATTGGAGATTGCAGTGAGCCGAGATCATGCCACTGCACTCCAGCCTGGTGACAGAGCGAGACTCCATCTCAAAACAAAAACAAAAACAAAAACAAAAAAACTGGACACCTATTTTTCACCATATACAAAAATTAACTCAGGTTGGATTAAATATTTAAATTTAAGACCTCAAACTACAGTAATCCTAGAAGAAAAACTACAAAAGTACCATTGTGGACATGGGCTATGGGAAATAATGCATGACTAAGTCTTCAAAAGAAATTGCAACAGAAACGAAAGTTGACAAGTGGAACCTTGTTAAACTAAAGAGCTGCCACACAGCAAAAGGAACCATCAAAGAGTAAACAGACAAGCTACAGAATGGGGGGAATTATTCACAAACTACGCGTCCAACAAAGGTCTAATATCCAGAATCTATAAGGAACTTTAACAAATCAAAAAGCCAAAACCAAGTAACTCCATTAAAAAATGAACAAGGAGCATGAACAGACACTTTTCAAAAGAAGACATAGAAGCAGCTAACAAGTATTTGAAAAAATGTACATCATCACTAATCATCCGAGAAATGCAGATTAAAACCACAATGAGATACCATCTCAAACAACCCATGCTGCTGATGAGGCTGCAAATCAAAGAGAACATATACACCTTTGGTAGCAATATAAATTACTTCAGCCACTGGTGAAAGCAGTTTGGAGATTTCTCAATGAACTTAAAACAAACTACCATTCAACTTAGCAACCTCATTGGGATTGCTGGTATGCCCCCAAAAGAAAATAGATCATTATACCAAAAGGACACATACACTCATGTGTTCATCTCTGTGCTACTAACGACAGTGAAAACATAGAATCAACCTATGTGTCCCTCCATGGTGGATTGGATAATCTGAAGAGTATATGTGGTCAATATACACCATGGAATATTATGCAGCCATGACAAGAATGAAATAATATTATTTGCAGCAACTGGAGCTGGAGGCCATAATCCTAAGAGAGTTAATGCAGGAAGAGAATCCCAAATACCACATGTTCTTACTTGTAAGTGGGAGCCAAACCTTGAGCACACACAGACATAAACATGAGAACAGTAGACACTGTGGACTGCTAGTGGGGGATAGAGGAGCAGGGCATGGATTGAAAAACTACCTACTGGATCCTATGTTCACCACCTGGGACAATATACACATGTGCCCTTTGTAGCTGAAATAAAAGTTAAAATTTTCAAAAATAAATCCATAAAAATAAAAAAATAAAGTAGTTACAAAAGAAAAAAATGGAGAGATATGTATTGTTGTTAGTTTCCAAAACTTGATATTGTTAATGCATCAATCTTTATCAAACTTATCTATATATTCATGCATCCCCATCAAAATCCTAGCAGAAATCTTTTTGAAGTACAAGAACTTTAAAAGCTGATTCAAAAATTCATATCCACATGCAAAGATTCTATAACAGCCAAACCATATTTGGAAATAAGAACCAAGTTGCATGACTAATACCACAACAAAAGTCTAAACATTAAAAGTGTTCTATTCTTATCACATGGATTCTTAGAATATGCTTCTTAAGTAACTTTCTAAATGCCTATTTTGATCGTTTTCACTGATAAAAAACTGATTTCTCAAAGGTCTACAGTTTATTTTCTTCCTTAAAGTAAAAATACTGTATTTCCAGCCTTTCAATGTAGAATTTTTTTTCTCTTCGCCTTTTCTAACATTCAATTATACTCACACTGGTACATTACACTAAAATGTTTAAAACACTCTCTAAAAATACAGTTAGCAAGATTCAGTAGAGAATAATGTGCCATTTGGTGGGATGCAATGTCTATCTGTGGTTAATGTACCTTCCCTAAATGCACTATCACTTATTTTTCTGTAACCTATACAAATCTATATAAAATATTAACTTCCATAGCTTGAATTTTGGGAAAATATGACCATAAAACACAATATAGTCTCAGGGCATATTGATTACTATTACACTGAGTGTGAAAGAAAAAAAAAACGCCTAATGAAGATACAGTGACATGAAATAACAATAAAGAACTTTTGTCAACTTATTTTAATGTGCTGGTAAATGAAACATTTATTTTTATCACCTGACAAATGAGAAATCATTTTTTGTAAACAGAAATATCAAACATTGTAAAATGAGACACCAAAGAAAAAAAGTCCATATCAATGAAGTTGTTTATATAGTCATAGAAATTTAAAGCCTTAGTGCACGAAGACATTATTTACAGATATGAGAGGTGCTCAACAGTTTGGAGTTAGGTTTGAACTAACCTATGCCTCACAAAGCATCAACTGACAGACATACTGGTTTCATTCTATCTGTGTCAGTTTTAAATAAAAAAAAATATTGGAGAATGATTTATATAGTTTGCCATCTGTTGCAAATATTTTTAACACTATATAATTTTCATATGACAATAAAAGAATGTGGACAGCTTATTTCCTGATTGCCTTAAATTATCCATCTCTCTATGCCTTCCTGGACATCCTGGAGGCTGAGCCTGTGGGTTATATCATCTGGGCTCCATTGCCCTCTGGCTTTCTGTTATGTGTACGATGCAAGTTACTGACAAGACATCAGAGGGCAGGGAAAGAGGAAGGTCAGCCATTCCTTCCCATTCTCTTCATGTTTTAGCACTGCCAGACAGAGAATAGTTGTTCTTTTCCTGGCCTACAGCATTTCTAAGTATACTTCTCATAATTTTGTAGTACCATTTTCTCCTCTTAACAATACAGACATAGGTGTCATAAATAACTCCTCACAGTTGCTTTTCTCTCAGTAGCTCATCATCTCTTCTCTATTCTGGGAAACCTGCTCATAAATCTGTAAATATTCTCCTCATTTGAACCATTAAGAGAATCCTGTTTAGCAACCCTGTCTGATAAAGTGTATTATTAAATACGCATGATTTTATGGCAGACTGTTGTAATTTTTAAAAACAAATATTGACTTACTTTATTAAGTTGCAAATATACTACCCAGGAGTGGTGACTCATGCCTATAATCTCAGCACTTTGGGAGGTAGAGGATGGATTGAGACTAGGTGTTCAATACAACCCTGGGCAATAAAGCAAGACCTTGTCTCGACAAAAAATTTAAAAATAAAAAAATAGAAGTAGCACATATTTAATATTAGCATAAAAGCATATCTGAAATTTATTGAATTTTAGAATAGGTAATATTATAAGCAACATATATTTATTATCTCTTTTGAGCCTCACACCAGTCCTAAAAACTAATGTTGTGAACTAATCAAAGTCAATCTAGTAGTGGTTCTTAATTGCAAAATTCTTTTGGTAAATATTAATTAACTTGAGTGGCAGAATATCCAGAGGTATTTTCTAACTTCACTAATATGTAGAATATAATTATAAAAACAAATATTAAAGTAAAGTCTGCCAAAAATGCATTAGTTCTGTTTTTAATAGGTTAACTGAAAGGCTCGCACTTTATCCAGAAGCAGAAATTACGTGAGGAGACAGTGTCCTCTGTGAAGTAGGGGGATAACAGGACTAATGGGAATTAGAGTCTGAGCACTGCTCAGCAGGTATTCAAAGATCAGCTTTCTAGTTTCTTGTAACTCATTCTCATAACAAAAGTGAGATCCATAAAAATGTGAGACCCATAAAAACAAAGGCAATGTGTCCCAAACACTTTCCTTGAATACCATTCATTTCATGAATAAAACTGATTTTTAATATTTCTCTGGTTAATTGAAATGCCCTCTGGTACAGATTTCAATAATGATACTTAATAGGTACAGGAAAGCACATCTGTTATATTGATTCTATTAATGTATTTCAAATGTTAATTAATCACCTCAAGGTGTAGATTAAAGATAATATAATCATAGACTCTAATGCTTAGACATAAGCATTTTTGATCATTTTTTCCATCTGAAAAAAAAAATCAAGTCCTAAATAGAGACAAAGATTTTCTTATACTTAAGGGATGAAGAGGACCATACCCCCAGAATCACTGTAACAGATGTAGTAATAGGTTGTCTATACTACCTCATAAGGCCATGTCCATTCCATTTTACCATCTGATTATTCACCAGTATCTCTCTTCTCTCTCTCTCTCTCACTCTCACTTTGCTTTCACTGTTGGTCAATTACTTACACATGTATGCATATGCAAATGCACGTGCACACACAAACACACACACACAGAGTGAGAGAGACAGAGAAAGAAAGAGAGAGAGATATTTTGCTAAATCATTGGATAGTTGATACTATTTGATGCTTCACCCCTAAATACTTAAGTATATCTTAATAATATGGATATTTCCCTACATATCATAATACAATTACCAAACTCAGAAAAGTTAACATTAATACTGCCAAAGGAAAAATTTCACCAGTTTAAGGTAAATAGTTAACAAAAACTCTACTCAATGTCTATTGCAATACTGAAGAGAGATCAGAACGTAGATCAAATTCACCTCCTCCAAAACAAATGGCAAGGTTTTTAAAAGCTGGGGTAGGCCTTCTGTGTTTGCTGATTATTCTTAACCAAAGTAAAAGTCAACATTCATTTGTCTTCATGACAGAAGGTAGTTTAATAGCTTGGAGCAAAACACTCAAAAAGTTAGGTGTCTACTCTGCTACAAAGACTCAGCTATAGGGACAATATATTCCTTGATCATTACATTGCAAAGGAACGGCTCTGATGGCCTTAAAAAAATTGTGGTTTCATCAAAAAGCTAGAAAAATCTCAATTATACATCCTAATATCACAAAAGAACTAGAGAACCAAGAACAAACAAACCCCAAAGCTAGCAGAAGATAAGAAATAACCAAGATCAGAGTAGAACTAAAGGAGACAGAGATGCAAAAAGGAAAAAAATTAAAAAACCTTCAATAAAAAGCAATAAATCCAGGACCTGGTTTTTTAAAAAAAATTAATAAAATAGACCACTAGCTAGACTAATAAAGAAGAAAAGAGAGAAGAATAAAATAGACACAATGAAAATGACAAAGGGGATACCCCTACTGACCTCACAGAAATACAAACAAAAATAAGAGAATACTATAAACACTTCTATACAAATAAACTAGAAAATTTCAAAAAAGAAATAGATAAATTATTGAAAATATACACCCTCCCAAGACTGAACCAGGAAAAAGTTGAATTCCTGAATAGACCAATAACAAGTTCTGAAACTGAGACAGTAATAAATAGTCTACCAACCAAAAAGAGCCCAGGACAAGATGGATTTTCAGCTGAATTCTGTCACAGATACAAAGAGGAGCTGATACCATTTCTTCTGGAAGTATTCCAAGCCATTGACAATGAGGGATGCTTCCCTAACTCATTGTATGAGGCCAACATCATCCTGATACCCAAACCTGGCAGAGACACAACAAAAGAAAACTTCAGGCCAATGTCCCTGAACATTGATGCAGAACCCCTCAATAAAATATTGGCAAACCAAATCCAGCAGCGCATCAAAAACTTATTTACCATGATCAAATTGGCTTTATCCCTGAGATGCAAGACTGGTTCAACATATGCAAATTAATAATTGCAATTCATCACATAAACAAAACTAAACACAAAAACCACATGGTCATCTCAATAGACACAAAAAGGCCTTCAATAAAATTCAAAATTCCTTCATGTTAAAAACTCTCAATGAACTAGGTATTGATGGATCACACCTCAAAATACTAACAGCCATATATGACAAACCCACAGCCAATATTCTATTTAATGGGCAAAAGCCAGAAGCAATCCACTTGAAAACTGGCACAAGACAAGGATGGCTTATTTCAAAACACAATTTTTCTCTCTCCAGTCTCCTGTTTTTGTTAAAAACAAATCATAGTAGTGAAGCAGGATCAGCTGCAAGAAACAGACCTCTTGACACTGAGCCAGGAAGGAAGAAATATTTTATTACAGCCCAGGAGCAAGGCAGCATGTTTTGTCTTAAGCTCCAAGCTCGCCTAACGAAAAGAAGCTCTGCCTTTATATAGGCTTACACTCTAGATATCACACATGAAAGGATCTTAGGTTTACAGCTTTAGAAACTACAGGTGAAAGGGTCTTGGGTTTACAGTTTTAGAAATTATATATGAAAGGGTCTTGGTCAATGGAGGACGGGGTAGGGGTTTGATCTTGTTTAAGTAAAAACCAATGTCTTCCAGAGAGATTCCCCCATACCTTGCCTGCTATTTACAGGAAGGTGATTTGGGAGGTGCCAGTTGGCCAGCCTTTTCTTCTATTGAAATGCAGTGTGGAAGTCAAGGGGGAGGTGATCCTAGATGCCTGGGTCTTCTTCCTCGGTAGGACTGATTTATTTGCAAAAGTAGCTTTGGTCTTAAACTTTGCCTGATCATTTGTATAAAGTGCAGCAAGCATAGTTATTTTTCAAGTAGGCTTTTAAAATTGGCTTTGATGGAACTATGGTACATAAGGAATTTCAGATAAGACTTTTTTTTTTAAACCAGACCCAGCCATGGGTTTGTACCCTCAAATACCTATGAGTAAATTTCTCTCCTTTTGAGGCCCCAAGAAAACATGGGGCCTGTTAGAAAGTGACTTTGATGGAAGATTTTTCTTGGCCCCTTTGCAGGACTCACAGAATGAGACACTCATTCAGCCCAGAGGGTCATGCCTGAGAGCCAAGCCTTGTGAATCTGGCAGCTGCCACAGCTGCACATTCAGGCCCCAGTGGGAGGGAGCATGTGAATGAGTGAGTACGGGGTTCAGCTGGCTGCTATGAGTGCCAACACAGGAGAAGGCTCTGTGTGGGGCCTGCAGCCAGACCAAGCATGTGGCCTCAAGAGGAATGTGGTGGCTCCCATGCAGGGGTTCCCTTGACCATAAAGCCCAAGAGTGGGTATTATAGTGTGCTGATCAGCTCTTTTAGTTTTGCTGTCCAGAGTCTGATAGATGGCAGCATGTTAGCAGCTCAGTCAGCCCCTTGCCTTGTTCTGGCCCATCCAGGAATGGCGCAGCCCACTGCTGCTTCTGTTGTATGGGGATCTGCCTCCACTGGCAGGGCAGAGGGCTATAGTGTTACAGCCTTTCTGGGTACCTGTGTTAAGTGGGTCCTGAGCTCATGTCATGTGCCTAAGAAGAATGAGTTCATGCTGACAACTGGAGGTGATGAGGGTGGAGAATTTTACTGAGTGACAGAACAGTTTTCAACAGAGAGGGAATGGGAAAGTGGTCTTTCACGCAGTCATATAATCTCCCCCAGTGTTGCTGAGTCTAGGGTTTTTTTAGGCACAGGATGGGGGAGGGGCGGGTTATAGGTAGTATTGGAAAAGGCAACATTTGATTGGTTAAAAAGCATTATTCAGAAAGAACCAATCAGGAAAGGGTGGGCAAACAGCAACAGAAGTTCTCACTCTGGGTCATGGGTTTCCTCCGGAACTGGCACTCCAGGGTGTTTTTGGCTTGAAGGTGGAATTTCACCAGGGACTGTCCTATCTGCCTAGGCATTTGACTGCCTCCTGTTACTATCAACATTCTTTACTTATTATAGGTCAGGAGCCCTATACAAGGACTATGTAGACAAGCTATGTGGCCAGTTTTCCCAAGGAGCTCTTATTGGCTCTATAAGTCAAGCTTGATTCCTTAAAGAAAAGCATGCCA
This sequence comes from Cacajao melanocephalus, assembly GCA_963573385.1. NCBI lineage: Eukaryota > Metazoa > Chordata > Mammalia > Primates > Pitheciidae > Cacajao > Cacajao melanocephalus. Next base: position 8,232 of record CAUYLG010015350.1, read on the forward strand.
TTTAAATCAAAGTCTTGGTAAAACAATTAGTTTCTCCAGTTGTGTCCTGTTGCAAAAGAGAACATTCTTATTGCACTTATGCAAATAACTACATTGCCGTGGGTAACACCCCATATAGGCACCAAGGAATGAGAGCTAAGCAGAACCCTGGCACAGTTAGGGCTTGAGAAATATCTCACTTTATACTGTTACTATTCAGCTATTTCCTTTTATATAATCATATATTAGTTTATAGAATTAGGGTTTGAAGAATCACTTTATATAATCCTCTATATATAATCATATAATAGTTGATAGTATGAGTGCCTAAAGAAAATTTCCCTACATATATACCTATAATTAGATCTTAGTTCATAATCGGCAGAATGCCTAGAGTGGACACAGTACAGAGCATGAATTAGGGAATAAGCAGCTTATAATCGGAAGAATGTCTAGAGCAGACACAGTGCAGAGCATGATTTAAGGGAAAAACAGTTATACCAGGACAAGAATCCATGGCCCAGGTGGCAGCATTCAGTATCGTAAAGATACCCGCTGTATGGCAGGCTTGGGGCAAGAGCCACTCCTCCTGATAAAGGAGTTGTAGGACCCTGCTCCAGTTCTTGTGGAAGGCTGCCCTCAGACCGTCAATCCACCTTGGTGACTGTGAACTTCATCAGCTCTTGCTACTATGCTGCTCGAAAAGCATCTTCCCAGAGAACTCATTGGAAGCTGCCAGAAGGTGGCAGTAACCTTGACAGCTCTGTCACTGCTATGTGACTTAAAGCATCCTCCTAAAAATCTTCTTAGAAGTAGTTTGCCCATAGATAGAAGTATTTCACACTGCACCCTCTTCACTGCACACGGCCCACCTTCAAGCCTCGGTGACCTAATAGGGGTGGACCCCTTACTGCACACCGCCCTTGCCTTCTGGGAATGGGCCCCTTGCTGCGCACTGTCCACCTCCTGGCCTAGGTGACCTAATGGGGGTGGACCCCATGTTTTATTGCTCATGACCCTATCACTATCCTTAAAGATAATTTCACTCACCGCCCTGCCCCCTAACCTATACACAATAAATACTCATGCTTCCGGACATTCGGGGCCTCGCCTGACTCGGCTTGTAGGTGGCGTGGCCCCCTGAGCCCAGCTGCATTTTCCTTGTACTTCTGTGTCCTGTCTCTTTATTTCTCAGATCCTGTGCCTCAGCACAGCATAAGGCACACCCCACGACCCTGTGGGGCCCAACAGCCCTACACTTTGCCATAAGTTAAAAATACTTACAAATATTTTCCAAATTCTGAAGAAATTAAGTAGAAAGAAATATGCTCCAATTTTTGTTCACAACACTTTACTCAATTGTTAAAAGCCATAAATAGCTTAAAAGTTTTTTAACTGCAAAATGAAGCAAAGGATTAGCAACATGTTAAGCAAAAAGTAAAAAATATTACTTTAGTCTTCTAGTTGTTCAGTCCATGCAGTTAACTCCTGCATTCAAGAGCACCTATCAAGTCTATAGCTGATTGTAAACAGCCTTTTGAAGAAGATCAAAACAAGATAGTTGTCTGTGAAAGACAAAAAGTCTTTGGAAAACCAGTATTAAAACCACAATTGACTAGGAATTTGTTGCTTTTGTGACATACAACAATTTTACGTAACAATTATAAATAGTATACACTATCGTATCAGAATTATAAGACTTTTGCATAATTTTAGAAAACATACCAATAACAGTTATACAAATATATAGCCAAAAGAAAACCAAACACCATTTTATATTTGACCATGCTTCTTGTATAATTTTTATACCAAATAAGCTGAAAATGTCTCTTTTGGACCTCAGGGGATGAATATCAAAAAATTATTGAAAATCTAGGTTGTAATTCGACTTTGGAAAGTTTATCAGGTGAAAAAATGCTTGATGCCATGAATAGGATTACAGGTTATTTTAAATTAGTCATTCATTTAATCAGTGGTAACTCAAATACTTGAAAATTCAAGGTGATAACTCAAAGTGATAACTCAAAAACCTTTATTCATTGAGAGAGGAGACTTAATTTTCCAAACAACAAGACTTAAAGATTGCACAAGGCCAATTAAATCTGTCTTTTAAAATCTTATAAACAATCTGTGAATTGTAATCATCTTGATCATAAGATATAATTTCCATAAACCTTCTTGTAACCTTTACAATTTTTTATTAAGGAATAGGTTAATGATCTAAGAAAATCTTTTTAATGTGACACAGAGGTCCAGATGCTGGTTTTGCATCAGTGTGCCTTTGATATTAATGGTTAATTTCTAGAGAAAGTGGACTAATTTTATCTCTTAAAATTGTCCCTTACAATCTCATGTGCCCATCTCTTCTGTGATAGTCCCTGGGACTTGAGGACTTGAATCATTTTTATTTTTGGCCCTGTGTCTCAGGAACACAGTTTATTTTGATTAGCATAATCTACTAGGCCTGAAGATGAGAGTTTAATTTAAGCTCTCAGTGGTTAAAATTTAGCAGGACTTGGTGTCCCTTTTAGACCCAGGAGTCAAAGCCCTGTAACTGAATGGCACAAGAAATTTAAAAGAACACATAGAATGGTACAAAGATATAATAACTTTAATTAAATAAAAAATTTTTTCTCTTTTTTTCTAAGCAAACCAACTTAATAATGACATAGGAATTATTTTGATGAAATATAATATCTGTTAGGCCAGTTACCAACAGGCAAAAGAAAAGATCTTCTGCAGTGCACAGAATATTATGTTGAAAGAACACATTTCCTTTAGACCTTTAAGGAAACATTTTTAACATTAGGCCACAACAAACAGTTAGAACCCAAAGAAAAAAAAAAAGAAACTTATATGAGCTGAAAATGAGTTGAAGGAGATAGTTATTATTTTGTGCCTTTAAAGAAGGGAGAGAAAACTGAATACTGTCAGATGCAATAGAAGTTCAACTTTGGGTTAAAAAAAGATTAAAACCTCTTATAATTTATTAAAAGTAAATCAATCCCTTAAGAAAATTTCATTGTTCTAACCAATTCTTAAGTGTGTGTTTGTTTTTTTAACATCAAAACCCAATCTTTAGAAAGACTATTATAAATAATTTCCCTTTAATTATGGACAACTTGGTACAAACCACTTATGACATGCTTGGACTTCCACTTTTAAACTATACATCCCTCTTTCTCAGTCATCCAGTTATTTTATTTTAGGGTAAAAATTTACCGGCTGTAATCCCAGCACCAGCACTTTGGAAGGTCAAGGTGGGTGAATCACCTGAGGTAAAGAGTTCAGGACCAGCCTGGCCAACATGGCAAAACCCCATCTTTACTAAAAATACAAAAAATTAGCTGGGCATGGTGGCAGGTGCCTGTAATCCCAGCTACTCTGGAGGCTAAGGCAGGAGAATTGCTTGAAATTGGAAAGTGGAGGTTGCAGTGAGCTGAGTCACACCACTGTACTCCAACCTGAGTGACAGAGCAAGACTCTGTCTCAAAAAAAAAAATTACCATGCAAGATTATTTCTCATATAAAATTATTTTCTTATATTCATAACTTTCTTTGCATTGTTCTTATTCACTGATTACCTGTACCTAATTTCATAAATAAATTTTAAATGTCCTTTGAAATAGACAAAAGTTGTTTCCTGTTAAATAAGAACGCCTTTCTTTTTCAGAAAAATATTTTCCTATAATTTAAGAAGAGACTGGAAATGACCCAATTAGTAAATATTTATTATTTAGCTTAATATAACCTAGAGTTTAAATTATATGACAAGATTATCTACCAGCACCTATTCCATTACATTTACCTGATTAATTAATTTTTAAATAGTTTACCCAGATTGCTTATGAAAACTGTGAAAGCTATTATTTAAAATTATTTGTTGACTACTTTCATAAACTGTGAATTTCAGGTTTACCTAAGTAAGAACCTTAAGCTTACATAAATGAGTTTGTTGTTCTTGTTTCCCAATAGCTCAGGATTAAGCTGTTTTCATTAACAGAACAATATTAAATCCCATATTTATTAAATTTTACGTAAACAAAAGTATTTCTCTTTTGGGCTGCATTCATAGCTTTATAACCTTCATGCCAAATTTTGACATCTAGAAGAGATAATGTATGTTGACAATTTTAAAGCCATTTTTAAATCTATTTCACCAAAATTTTTTTAAACCAGCTGATTAATTAAAATTTACTTGTCATGTGAACTTGAAAAATAATGTGGCTTAAAGTCTCTATTTTTCTGATAAAGTACTTAATTTAAGTGCTTTTTAAAGCCAAATAGAACTTTTAAATTATATATTTAATAGAGAAAAATCATATATGTGACACATAAATATGTAGACATATTAGACATATAGACTGTAGATCTTATAGATTAATAAGACTTCTATTTTTTCTTCTATTGTAGACTTCCAATTTCTTGATAACTATTTTATTACCCTAGGCAGTTGTCAGCGAGATAGCCCTAAATCTGCGTATTAAAGGAATTCTTAGGTAAAAAAAATCAAATAATGAAATTTACATCTTAAAGTACAGAGAGAGTCTGCTAGTGCTTGAGGGAGATTAAAAATGAATGCCAAATCAAACATAAAATTATAGAAATCTATCATAGAATTGTCTAAGGAGACCAATTTTATTTCACCAGAGACCACCTATCTCCTAACTGGATCTCTGAGCTTTTGGCAAAGCCCACGTTCAATCCTCGTTCTCCCAAAATGGAGAATTTTTCTGTGGCTAGGCCACGTGATATTTCTACAGTGCATAAAGGCAATTTTTTAACAAAGACTTTTGTAAGTGTCTAAGCTAATCTGTTCCTTAAAGATCCAAGAGTATTCTCTGTTGTAATAATTAATTTTGTTTTATTGGTCAAAATATCAGATAACACAATGTAAAAGCAAGCAGTTTATGATCTGAAATGAACTTGTCTGTTTACACTTTTAGGGTTCCATAAGGAAAAGAGGTTTCTCCCTAAAAGGGAGCCTGGCACCTTCTCCAATTTCTTTAAGGAATCCCAGTCTATTATAAACTATTTTAGATCCCTCATGCAACAGAGGGTCGCAAAAGAAAGGAGAAACAGGAGAAGTAAATAAATAAAACAGAATTCAGTCAACTCAGAAAAAAAAGTTGCTTGAAAAAGACAAGGTCTTAGGAGAGAAAAGAAATATGAAGGCCTTTTAATACACACACACACACACACACACACACACATACACACACACATATCATGGATGTTAGCTTCTAATTAAGCTGACCTTTAACCATTGAGATGCTTTAAAAAAATCTTTTAAAATGTCATTACTATATTTTAGCTAGGCCAAATTGATAATATTTCAAAAGTAACAAGTATCAAACCAAAAATAGGGCTTGATTTAGGAACCAAACTCAGGCTGTCATGGTGAGAGAAAAACAAGACAGGACCTTAGCTATGGAACCACAGTGTGAGGCAACAGCCATTGCTTTTCAGGTTGGCTTGGCTAGCAAAATGTGGCCTTTTACGTAAATAAAGCCTCGTTAGAAGTCAAAATAAAAATTATCTTCCTTTTTTTGTGGGAATTTAGCCACTTCAGAGGCCTTGTTTTCTATAAATTGGAGCTTTCCTTTGGATTTGAACAAGTCAGATAGTGTTGGTCATATCCAATGGGAAAAAGACTGAAACAATAACAAAAACAAAAACAAACAAACAACAAAAAACAGATAAACAAAACAAACAGTTGCATAATTTATTTGAATACTGAGTGATCTAATGGTAAGGAGAAATTAGGACCAGCTGGTTGTTAATCTTAACGTTAGCCAACACAAAAAATAAAACAATTCAGCTACTTACCTATGGATGGGACTCAGGCTGAAGACTGCTCTTTACCATCCTAGAAGCAGGAAACAACTCAAACTTGTCTCCCTGTTGGAAGTGAGCTCAAACTCCAGAAAGGATTTATCTGCACTCCACAGTCATGAAAGCAGAAAAATGTTCCTTCCTTGTGGGGAACAAATAAAACTCCAAAAAAAAAAAGGGAGTTGTATAGCAAAATAGACTTTAGAGCTCAATGAAAGTTTGGGAGATGAGGAATTCCCTTTCTCTGGAAGAGGATCTTCCAGGTCTCAGCAGATTGTCCTATTGGTTTGTGCCATAAAGAAGTTCAAGCTGATACCAAGCACCAATCGGAGATTTGTAAAAGGTCAGGGATACCTCCACTCAGAATCCCTTTGTGATTACCAAAGTGTGAACCCCAAATATCTGAGACAGGACTCAATCAATTTGGAAAGTTTATTTTGCCAAGGTTAAGAACACTCTTGTGACACACTTCAGGAAGTCCTGAGACACGTGCCCAAGGCAGTTGGGAGTACAGTTTGCTCTTATACATTTTAGGGAGACATGAGACATCAATCAGTATGAGTAAGATGTACATTGGGTCGGTCCGTGATATTTTTGGGCTGTGTGCCCACCCAAATCTGATCTTGAATTGTAGTTCCTGTAATCCTCACATATGGTGGGAGGGAACTGGTGGGAGGTAATTGATTCATGAAGATGGTTTTCCCCATGCTATTCTTGCGATAGTGAGTAAGTTCTCACAAGATCTGATAATTTTATAAAGGGCCTTCCCCTACACTGGGCTCTCATTCTTCTCTCTCCTGACACCATGCAAAGAACGACATGTTTGCTTCCCTTTCCATCATGATTATAAGATTCCTGAGGCCTCCTCAGCCTGGTAGAACCGTGTGTCAATTAAACCTCTTTCCTTTATAAATTACCCAGTCTGGGGTAGTTCTTCACAGCAGTGTGAGAATGAACTAATACAGTCCGGTGAGGCAGGACAACTCTTGGTAAGGCAGGACAACTCTTGGTAAGGCAAGACAACTCAGAAGTGGGACTTCCAGGTTATAAGTAGATAAGAGACAATGGTTGCATTGTTTGAGCCCTTGATCAACTTTCCACTGAATATGCAATTTAGTCTTGCTCAGTGAATCTGCATTTTTACATAAACACTAGGGGACAGGAAACAATCAGATACGCATTTGTCTCAGGGATGAGCCTCACAGGGATGACTTTGAATAGAATGGGAGGCAGGTTGCTCTAAGCAGTCCCCAGCTTGACTTTTCTCTTTAACTTAGTGATTCTAGGGTCTCAAGATTTATTTTCCTTTCACAGATGTTAACTAAAAGGCAAGAGACAAGTACAACTTTTCCAATTACTTTTGCCTCAAACCATGATCTAGAAGCAAGGACCAGATTTACCTTCCTACCTTAAACAACTAGAAAAGCAAGCAAAACAGTTAAAACAAAAGTCTCACATATTAAAAACACACCGAAAAGGACTATGATCCTGAAGTGAAGTAAAACAAACAAAGTGAGCTCTAAAATTACATCAGCTTTCTGCCTGCAGGCAACTTCCAGGTCACTGCACAGAGAGAAAAAAAGACCATATAGAACCTGCCTTCTTGCTTAAGAAGGCAGAGATCAGAGTTCAGGGAGGTGAAAGCAGTTCAAATTTGTGGAGCAGAATACTGGAGAGGAAGGCTTCAGAAATCTTCAGAGACTGCCCCTTGAGGCTTTGGCTGAGTTCTAATCTGTTTATGCATGAGAGGAAATTTATCCAAGAGCAGAAAATAACCATCAGAAAGCAGTAGTCTAAACAATGCCTCAGTTCAAGCAGAGCAGGGAGTAGCTCATGATCCCATCAGTCCAAATGGAAAGGTCTCTAAATAGGTAAGACAATATTAAGAAATTTTAGATGAGAATTACCTCAGTAACCTTGGTAGTTGGGCTACAATAGACTAATGCCTGCTCTGGAAGTGGACTTGAAGTGAGCCTCTAAGTGTCAAATTAATTATAAGCAACTTAAAACTTAATCGCGTGTCTAAACAAAGTCCAACACTTCTCAAAACAAACAAACAAAAACATCCAAGCATCCTGCAATTAAATTAAATTAATCTGAGATCTAATCAAAAATTGCCTGGCATTCAAGAAATAAAAAAATTATATATGACCCATAGGGAGAAGAAGAAATCAATAAATAGTTCTAGAAATTATGGAGAAAATGGAATTGTAACTACGGCAGGGTGCGGGGGCTCAGCTCCCTCCTGTACTTGCCAAAGATGTAACTGGGGGAGGGGAGGAGAGCTGTGGGGGTGTCCCAAAGACACTTCCAGTTCTCTGATCTGATGTTTTCCCTGATGTGCCCAAGTCCTTGGCCTTTCTTGCTCCAGGAATGGGGAAGGGCCCCTGGAGGCAGGGTGAGCTTACCATTTGAATAAATATCATGGACCCAAAGAGTTTAGCAGAGAAGTGATTTATTAGGCAGAGAGAGGAAAAAAGAGAAAGGAGAGAGAGCTCCCACGCTGCCGTGGGAGGGGATCCATTAAGTAAGGAGCAGTGGGTTTTTAACCTTGGAGTTATTCCCACCCTAATCATGTTGTCATCCAGTGAGAGGAGTTCTTTAATACTTCTGCTGGAGTGATTGATCTTTGACTCTGATACCAGATTGGCTGCTAGGTCTGCAACAGAGGTCCCTCCTCCCAGAGCTTTTCCTGGGCATTTTTGAACAAAGAAGCACACCTACAATTTCTACCTAGCCTGCGCAAGGGAAAGTTAGACAAAGAACTTTACGTTCCTGGATGAGGATGTGGATGGAGGTATGGTGCTAGGAAATTCCTGCCCTTGAAACCATGCCCCTTGTGGACTCAGTTTTCCTTAACACAGTCTCTCAGTCTTTGCCGCTGAATAGGAAAGTCCAACTGGTGTTGGGACATGGGCGTTGATCACTCTTTAGCTATTTCCTGGTGAACTGAGGCATAGAAGGGGCCCTGCAGTTGAGGTTTCCTCCAGAGGGGAGTCTTCCAAGGGTGCAGGTTGATCCAGAGGTCCATGATAGAACTTATAAGCCAAAGACATCTCAGATTCCATTTGCAGGACTATTTGTGGCCTTATGGCTTTAATTCTAGAAGAAACATATTTGACAAGAAGGTTAAAGATGAGAGGCCAGAAGGCCAGCAGTAATAGAATGGTTATAAATGGGCCTAGGAGAGGGTAGAGCCAGGACAGCCAGTTGTTAAACAAGCTCCATGAAACTGTTTATTGGAGGTTTTTAGCCCTGCGTTTCATTTTGTCCCTGAGTTGTTTAAGACAATACCTGATTGGTTTATAAAGTAGCAGCATTCTTTTTCTAAAAAGAGACAGGTTCCTTCTCTCTTTCTGCTGTTAATAGATTCAGGGCCCTTCTATTTTGAAGAGCTATGGCAGCTAAAGAGTTAAGCTATTTCTGCAGACATAATTAGCAACCTTTTCCATGTTATTATTTAATTCCTGAGATAGTTTATAGTAAAACTGAGTAGAGGTAGTAACTTTTCCAATGCCAGTACCAAGTCCTCCTGTTATTCCCCCCCCCCCGCCCTGAAAGGAATAATTGGGGTTTGAGTATGGCATGGTCTTGGCAGGAGAAGACTGTGCACCTGAGAGTTGCTGTAAATTGTCTTGGGGGGCACTAGGAAGGAGAGGAGGAGAGAGCTATTAGGCTAATCCATAGGAGCAACCATATCCAGTCTGGTCACAGATAGTAAGTTAAGAGTGATAGTCCTGTTAATGACAGGATGTAAGTTAGACTTATGAGTAGTTACTTTCCTAGGGATCGTGTCGAAAAAGCAAACGTAGATCCTCTAATGGCTCACAGGTGTATGAAGTGTCATCTCCTGGAACTTCAGGCTCTGGAGTAGGGGGCTTATGATTTTCTTCAGGAGGTGTCCAAGGCTTCAGTCGAGTGTGATGAATCCACAAGTCAGTTCCCACCACCTTAACTGCCACTGGAGTAGACGGAATAACCACAAACCATCCTTGCCAAGATGGGCCTAGATAGGGAGAGTCTGAGGGAAGAGACTTAACAAGTACCAAGTCTCCAGGACACAACAACCCTTTCTGTTTTTCCCTAAGGTGTCTTCAAAGGTTGTGGGTCAAATTGGTCCCAGTTATGCAGGATTCAGTTTAAGGGTGATTTTGCCTTGGGAAGAGTAGCAGCTATCTGAAATTGACACAGGAATGCTGGCATTCCCGTTATTCCTTGCAACTGCTAGCCCTGGGGCATCTCCCAGTTATAGTGCTAGCCTTGGGGCATCCTCCAGTTATAACACCTTGTAATTTCCCTGCGTCCTAGATGCATGATCATCTTCCAGGTCCCCCATGTGCTGGGTTTAATCATGCTTACCAGCGTTATGGGCATACCCTCAATGTCTGAATATCCTTATGGCCACCTTAAGGACATGGGGACTGCTGGGATTAGTGGCTGTGTACTGGTGCATCCTTGAAGAACTAGGCCAGTGAGGCTTGGGTGATGGATTCCAATATTCCCTAGCAAGAGTTCAATTAACATAGGCCTGATTATCAAACTGCCCTAGGAGTATAAACTCCTTGGGAGGGACCTTTAAGCACAACAATCTTCAAGAAGGCTGGCCGCATGTCTGAGGCCGGAACAATGTTCTCAGGACCCGGGTCTTCTCCCCAACCCCACCTTCCACTATAGGAATATGCCCTAGGGTTGTGGGGTCTGTAATTAACTATTTGAGCCTCAGATCAGGCCTGACCATGGTATTCTAGATGGAGAAGTTCTGCTGTACAGAGTGCCGATCCTAGGCAAGACAAATTATACATCATTAGATTCTGGCACCACTCAGTTGGACTGGGAAACTGTGGGTAACAAAAAACACAATGTTCTATAGCCTCCCATAAACACTGATAGACTCTGGCTCCATTAGGACATAACCTAGCACTGTGTACTAAGGGAACTGGCCCTGTGCATTTATACCGCAGGAGGTCCTCATAGGCATAAGCCAGAGGGCACCATGGGCATGAGTCCCTGGACTGCCACTGCCTGGCCCAGGGCCACTCCCCCCACTGTGCTGCTGTCTGCCATGGTGGCCGCTGGAGCCATGTGAGTGTGTCAGGGCCTCCCTGCTCTGCCACCTCCAGGATGGCCGCCGGCTGGCCTGGGTTAGCTCGCCTGCTCTGCTCCACGTGGCTCCGAGGTGAGGGGAATGGCAGGGGCACCTGGGGGCAACTGTAGCTTGAGGATCCTGGTTGCACCTTGCCCCCTCCCTGCCAATCTGCACCCGCTGTCCAGCCCTTGACTTGACCCCAAGAAACAGAACAGCAAGAAAAGGAAACTGGTTCAGAGAAAGCCTGGTGCCTTGTCTTTAAGTCCCACCACAGCACTATTGAAAGGCTAGGCATGCCTGGTGCAGGTGGCTTCTGTTCCAGCTCTGCAGCCTAGCTGCCCCGGCAAGCAGAGCACAGCACAGCCTCCCCCTCATGTGGCCTGGTGTTTCTCCTTAACAGATTTAAAGAAAGCCAACAAGACCGATTTTTAAAAGCAAAATGGGTCCAATACACTCACCACTCTGACATTTGCTCCTGACTGGCTCGTCAAAGATGTAACTAGGGGGTGGCACATGGGCTTAGCTGGCCTCCCCATACTCGCCAAAGATGTAAGTAGGGGACAGCAGCAGTGCTGCGGGGGTGTCCCAGAGACACTTCCAGTTCTCCAATCTGATGTTTTCTCCGGTGAGCCCAGGTCCTTGGCCTCTCTTGCCCCAGGAATGGGGAAGGGGCCCTGGAGGCATGGTGAGCTTACTATTTGAATAAATACCATGGACCAAAGAGTTTAGCAGAGAAGTGATTTATTAGGTACAGAGAGAGAAAGAGAAAGAAGGAGAGAGAGAGCTCTCACACTGCCATGGGAGGGGTTTCATGGGAGGAATCCATATGGGTAAGGAGCAGTGGGTTTTTGGAGTTATTTCCCCCCGCCACCGCAATCATGTTCTTGTCCAATGAGAGGCGTTCTTTAAAACTCCTGGTGTAACTGATCTTTGACTCTGATACTGAATTGGCTGCTAGGTCTGCAACAGAGGCCCCTCCTCTCAGAGCTTTCCCTGGGCTTTTTGAACAAAGAAGCACACCTCCAATTTCTACCTAGCCCACGCACAGGAAAGTCAGACAAAGAACTTTAAGTTCCTGGATGGGGACGTGGATGGAGGCATAGTGCTGGGAAATTCCTGCCTTTGAAACCATACCCCTTGGTGTTAAGGTTTTCCTTAACACAGTCCCTCAGAATTAGTAGAAAATACTAAGTGGTAATTCTCTTATCCTTCAGGCCCTTACATTTCTCCGTGCCTTCTAAATAAGACACGCTCACTGCTCTTTGTTTCTGTGTTTTCAAGAATGTTTGTATAGAAAACAGCCTTTATGACGGAAATGTTTTCTCCCTTCAGAGCAAATGGTTGATGTGCTTATAGCTTTGAAAGAGACAGATAGTGTTTCCCATTAGAGAAAAATGCAGGTACCCTTAATGGCTATAATAATAAAGGCAATGTCTCACTCTGGGGCAAAAGCAGGGAAGCTTCTTGTCCACAATAAGAGACTTAAGTGTCCTAACTCAGGGTTCTTCTCCTGTAATGCAACACATTTTGTTTGCAGGGATCATGCAACCCCTTTTGCATTGGCCTATGCACATGGGGGATTGAATAACCAAGATGAAAATGCTGATACTCTGGATGCGATATTACTGTGAGTACTAAACTGTCAAATGTTTATGTCCCACAAGTATCATGTCTTATACAATCATCCATAAAACTGTGACAGGGAAATTTGTCAGTTTGCAATTGGTATATAATTTCATTCCCATCATGGTTTTTAACCACGAGTATATTAAAACAAAATCGTATAAATGTTCTATATGACTGAGAAAATAGAGAAAAAGAAAAAAAATCATGGGAAGAGAATATAAAAACTAATGAAAAAGAAAGAAAGCAAGCTAGTAGACAAAAAGTAAATATATGCCTTGGATGAGATTAAAACAGATGAGATACTGGTGAAGAAACCTCACTAAACATAAAAACACAGTAAACAGCAACTGTTAAAATCAGAAAGTCAAATACTGCATGTTCTCAGTTACAAGTGGGAGTTAAATAATGTGCACACATGCTCAAAGAGAATGAAATAATAGACACGGAGACTTGGAAATGTAAGAAGGTGAGATGGTGATAGGGGATGAGAATTATCTAACGGGTACAATGTACACTATTTGGGTGATGGTTACACTAAAAACCTAGACTTCACCACTACACAATATTTCACATAAGAAAACTGCATTTGTACCCTTTACATCTACATAAAATAGATGAGAATTATCTAATGGGTACAATGTACACTATTTGGGTGATGATTACACTAAAAACCTAGACTTCACCACTACACAATATATTCACATAACAAAACTGCACTTGTACCCTTTACATCTATATGAAATAAAAAAAAACAAAGAATCACAGAGAAGAAAAGAAAACAAAAGCCTAAATTGGTAAAAAGTGAACAATGAATCAGTGACCTGTGGAAAAAATGTTAAGTTGTCTAATGTATGTTCTATTGCAGTCCTAATGGGAAAGAGGAGGAAAAAGAAGAAACAAATTTAAAAATCAATAGTCAACTATTATATAAATATAATAATAATCATAGTCTTACAAATCCAAGAAGATAAATGGAGAATAAAATAGAAGTAAACCACAAGACACACCATAGTAAAATTGCTGAAAACAAGTGACAAAATATTTTAGAAGGATTTTCAGTGTAGAAGAGATAATACATTACATGCCAAGGAGTAAGTATAAAAATAAAGGAATATAAACTTCTGTCATCTGAAAATATGCAGATAAAAAGACAATGGAAATGCATAATAAATAGTCATGAAATAGAAAGTCAATTACATAGTCAGTAAAATGTGTTTCAAAAACAAAAGCTATGAAAGTTTATCTCCAGGATGCATTGCACGAACCAAACAAAAAGGAAATAAAAGGTATGCATTTAGAAAATGATCAAATAAAATAGTTAGTATGCAGAGACAACATTATTTTCCATGTAGAAAGTTACAAGAAATATGTAAAACAGCTACTAGAGCAAGTATGTGGGTAATGTCACAGGACCCATGGTTATTAAACCATTTCTTTGTTATAATAACAATTAAAAATTGAGATTGAAGTTACCATATACAAATGCATAAAAGTGTCTAGAAAATTTTTAACATATACAAATCTGTAGAAAAGATGCTATAAAATGCTACAGAGAAATAGTAAAGATGACATCTAAATAAAGGTACCATATTTGTGGACCAGAAACTCAATAGGAGTAAGATGTCATCTCTGCAATTTCACTCAAGATTCAGGCAATCATATTTTGTAGATATCAACAAAATAATTTTTTACTAGATAGTCAAAGGAAATTAAATAATCAAAACAAATTTTCAAAGGAAGAACAAAGTTGAATTACTATCATTAATTACACAGTATTTTCTATAAAACTACTAAAATCAAGATAATGTGGTTTTGCCATAAAGAGTTTTTGCCATAAGGAGGTTTGATAAATGGAACAGGATATAAAATCCAGAAATACACATATATACAGACAATGTGAAATTGTCTGGATTCAATGTGAAATGGTATATAGCAATTTAGAAAGAAAGAGATTAGAAGTTGTTTCACATAGATAAATATGTACTTACCTTACAATTAATGATCTCACTTTTAGGAATACACTAAATAAAAACTAAAACTAACTATATAAAAAGACTTGCATTTGAATGTATTATGAATTACAATATTCATAGTAGCCTGAAAATGTTTCACAAGTGATCAGTGAATTAACTATAGTTTGCTGTATCATACGAAAAAATAGTACTCAACACACAAAAAAAGGAAGAAATAGTGATCCATATTACAACACAGATGAATATCAAAATTCATATGTTTCATAAGAAATGTCCAGACATGGCCAGGTACAGTGGCTCACGGCTGTAGTCCCAGCACTTTGGGAGGCCAAGGCGGGTGGATCACAAGGTCAAGAGATCGAGACCATCCTGGCCAACATGGTGAAACATTGTCTCTACTAAAAATACAAAAATTACCTGGGTGTGGTGGCGTGTGCCTGTAAGCCCAGCTACTCCAGAGGCAGAGGCTAGAGAATCACTTGAGCCCAGTTTGCAGTGAGCCGAGATCATGCTATTGCACTCCAGCCTAGAGACAGTGCGAAACTCCATCTCAAAAGAAAAAAAATGTCAAATATAAAAATTCCATATTTTATGGTCAAATTATAAAATTCTAAAAGGGCAAAATTACAAAGACTAAAAGCAGATCAGTGGATACCAGAGACCAGGGTTAGGAAGAAGGGGGGGACAGCAATGAGCGTGTGGGATGATAGAACGTTCATGATTTCTCTGGTGTTCACATTATTGTGTATGTTTGCCAAAACTCAAATCATGCACTCTAAATTGGGAAAACATTCTATCAAAGTTATATTTCAATAAAGCTGGCTCATAATTTTAAATACCCTTATTATCTGAAAGACAAGATATATTCTCAGACCCTGATATTTCAGAATTAGACAATATCAACAATCAATTGAATGATGATTAAATTCTGTTGTTGTGATTAGATTATATTTAATTTTAAACTGATTCTCATTTAAAAAGTATTTCTAATTATTATGGGCACATAATAGCTTATTCATGGGGTAATGTGATGTTTTGATACAGACAGATATATAATGTGTAATGATCAAATCAGGGAAGTTGGGGTAATCATCACCTCAAACATTACTATTTCTTTGTGTTAGGACATTCTAATTCCATGTTTTTCGTTACTTTTGAAAATATACAATAAATTATTATTAACTATAGTGATCCTGTTATGCTATTGAATACTAGATCTTATTTACTTTATTGAACTATATCTTTGTACCCATTTTAAGACTAATAATTAGACTGATATTTTTCCTAACAGCTGAGCTAGCCTTATGGGATGTGTCATGGATCATGTTTCCCTGTTTGTATTGTACGGTCAAAGAAGAGGGATGTTGTTATGGAACAAAGCCAAAAATAGCATAGATTAGTTTGCAGATGGAAGGTTCCTGGATTCATATATCGTTATCATAATTTCTATCAATGATTATATGTTTACTATATTCCAATACGAGAAAAGGAAACGGGAAAAGTTCTATGGATCAAGGCTGAGAGCACAGTACGTTTGTGGTATAAGGATATAAATCTCTTGTGTCCACATTCATTGCCTTTTCCTAGAGAATACCTCCATAGACAAAAACATATACACAAATATATTAAAGGCATCTATATGTATAATCAATTGTCCTTGAGATAAAGGATACTATAGTGTAAGAACCTGACCTTGTTTAAGAGAGCAATACTAATGAGATACACCCTAAATCCATAAATGGTCTTCAAAAAAAAAATCTTTCTTAAAAAAATCAGTGAATTATGTAACTATACTTTTTCACCAAACAAAATATCTAAGTCTTGCAAAACACTACTTGTGCTATGACAGAAATAAGAGACTCAAAAAGGCAATTTTCATTTTTTGTATTTTGCTGTTTTTCAAAAAGATAGCTAAATTAGTTGTGAAGTATACATATGGTTGTAAGACTGTCCTTATTAGTATGTAAAAAACTTGCTATTATTTTATAATTTTTCTCTGTTATCTTTTCACACTATCTTGTTGCTTCTACTTGCTTTTTTTAAGTAGAACCTATTGCTATATCTTCCTTATCACTGATATTTTCTTCTACAATGTCTAATCTGCTATTGACTACATCCAGAGAAATTTTATTTCACATATTTTATTTCATCACAAGTTTCATATAGTTGTTAAAAAATGTCATTGCTCTTCTCCTTATGTGTTTTTTTAAATATTTGTACCTAGATTTAATAATTCTTTAAACTCAGTTGTCTAATAATTTCATGACTTATCTTTTTTGAGTCTTTAAAACCACACTGATTTTTAAAATTTTAGGTCACTTTTTTCCTTTCATTTAAAAATTAGATATTCTATATTGTTAATTTTATTTTGTTGAGTGTCTAGAATCTGTTAATTTTCCTTTCTTGAAGAATGTTTAGTTTTGCTTTTCATAGTTAAACTAGTTACACTAGTGTTTATTTCTTTTTAGCCCATTTTAAAAGTTTGTATATGACTGGTCCATGAGGAGCTTTAATCTGCAGACAGTTCACTGTGACTTTGTCATTGAATGTCCTGGGTGACCACCAAGGAGTCTTTGTCTTGGCTGTTCAAGAGCTCAAACATTTTCTTACTCTGTGTGAGTTCCAGAAGTTGTTCATCTTACAACTCCCAGGTTTTTTTTTCAATGTTTCATGTACTTTTACTTAACACAAGAGGGGCCACGCCAAACATGTAGAACGACTTAGTAGGACAACTGTGCAAATTTGTGATGTCTTTTTAGCATAATTTCTCATTTTGTCTAGAACTCTGCTTACAACTTTGAGCTACATTGGTCTCCAGAAACTCTGATTTCTGCCTCTTCAACTCAGCAAAGCTCCCAGACTCGGGATTCCCCATTTTCTCTGTCCATAGTTTGGAAATTGCTTCCCAATAGAAAGTCTGGGTAGCAAATCATCTCTTTTGTTTCCTTTCTGCTAAGGATAGGTTTGTGCTGCCTATTGTCCAACTTTTAAAAATGTTGTTTCACATGTGTTGTCTATTTCCTACCTGTTCGTGGAGGAACGGTTTTATCAATGGCTGAAAAATGAAAATTCTATATTTTTTCTAATTCTTACACATCTATAGTTTATCAATGATATTTTCTAAAGGCTACAGCTAGAAAAGTTACCCTTTTCAAAAAGTGTATCTAGTTCTTCTATTGTTAATATCTTTGTCATTTAAAAAATTGTATCTGTATTAGCTATACAGTTATTAAGCTCTGACTTGCCTGAGCTTGCTGCCTGCTTTCTTTCCTTTTTTCCTTCCTTCTCTCTCTTTCTCTTTTTTTTATTTCTGCAGAAATGCATTATATTCATAGAAAAGCAATTGTCACTCAGTATAGATTTCCCTTTATCTTGTTTACAATTAGTTATTACATGTATATATTCATTGCATTCATCAATTGCCTTCAACTAGCCAAGATGAAAATGTTTTCCCTCTACTTTTTCCCATTAATATTTTGTTGTATTTCTAACAGTGAGATTTGGAAGCTCCTTTCTTTTCTTGCTGTTATCTTTGCTCCCCATTCATAAGGCAAAAAAGAGCTACAATATAATAGTAAATATTACTACCATAAAAAATAAATAAAGAGAACACACTGAAATCAAATAGATTATTCAAAGCCTATTTCTAGGATAAAAATGACACAATATTCAGCCTAACTTTGTCTAAAGTAAAATTATTAATATTGTGCAGCACAAATCCAATATGTGACAATCAGGTTGGAATCTGTTATAACTAGAATTTCTCATAGAGCAAAGATTTTCACTGGAGAGCTTTAGTCAGTCCTGATTTTTCCAGGGAACTCCTAAATCATTGTCGTTTATTCCTTTTGATGCCAATGTCAGGAAGTATTAGCCAGAAAACCAAAATAACTGATCTCTTGAAGCTGCCTAGCAGTCTAGCATAGCACCAGAGGCTCTTTCTGATTCCTGTCTATCTAAGGTTGTAAGTGAGCCCTGAAAAGGAAGAAGGGAAGGTGCTGAATTCTAACTTGCCTCAATACTTTGGTCCCATGCCAGCTCTAGATCTGAATGTAAGAATTGGAAGAGGAAGTTTAGCTACAATAGAATTGAAGGCCTTATTTGGTTTTAACTGATCAATACGTTTTAAATTTTTCATCTGACTTGCTCTATTAAATAGTTCTGAACATCAATCAAAATCAGAAAGAAAAGCTCATCACACTAATTTTGATTCAATGATGAATGATTTGTTGTCACCCCTCAACATTTAATGCCCAAGAATAAATATTCCAAGAAGTTTTTATGTTATTACTATATTATGTTTTGTCTAGATATTTAGTGATTCTTATTTTTCTCTTCCAGAGCCACTGCTAATTCTCTGCAGCATGCCTCCTCATTTTGCTAGAATTAGTGAATGAATTGAGAACAGTATGTCAGGGATAGAACATAGAACTCTATTCTGTGCACAAAACCAAAAAACTAGAATACTTAAAAAAAAAAAGGATTTTTCAGTGTCTTAAGACCCACAAATAACCTTGAGGACCAGAAACTTTAGTACTTCCTATTACATCTTTTGAATTGCTGAAAAAGCTGTAATAAAAATAAAAGTAGATAAACATTGCCACCCAGTGTTCAAAGTACTGTATAAATTACAAACCTGATACCAGAGATGTTTCTTTCTTTATCCATCAAGTTCAAGGTTAAGCCTTTAATCACTTATATCCTAAAAAATCTTGCTTCTTCATTCAGGAATCCTATTCTAAGTCCAATAGTTGATTTGTTTATTTCAATCCAATATTCTTTTCAGCATTCAATGGCCTTGTTTCTCAGAGTGGCCAGAATTTAATATCCTATTAAAAACATCTAATTTTAAATAGTGCAATAAAATGTGTGTATGTGTATGCATCAGTGTACATTTTTCCTTGAATAATATTCTGTATCAATCTAAAATTATAAGTAAATATAAATTTAATTTTAAAAGGACAAAACCATTATTTTTAGTTTCCACTGTTTAGTATGCATCTGTACTTAAAAAAACTTGGAAGGTAAATTAAGATTCATTGATGTGTATTTTCTATTTATGTAGTGATATATTCACACACATATTCAATGGGAGTTTCAAATATATTATGTAATTGCAAAGTGTGAAATAATATCCCTGCCTTCTGTCTTTCTAAGTTCATAAAAGTAAAGAAATGTTACTAAACACATGCATTACTTATAACAATTCGTTAACCAGTTTCTTTTGCCTAAAATTATATTCTAATATTAAATCAATTCTGTCATAATGTATGAAAAGAAAATTCAGTGAAGCAGAGTTGCTAACAAGACCAATAAATGTTTGAAATATTTAGAAAGGAACGTGGAGAAAGATAGAAGAGAAGGCACATGTCCTTAGGAGAAAAAGACTGGTGCAAGGAGAAAAGACAAAACTGTTTTTGAATTCCAAAAATTGCCTAAATTCCAAATAGAGTGTCCTTCTTCATTTGCCTCTTTTTAAAGACTAATTAAATCTCAGTATAATTCAGCATCATATGTCCTGCATGCTCTACTTTTTAAAGAAGCAGATGAAAAAGGAAAAAAAAAAACACCAAAGACCTACTTCTTTTTTATTTCTAGGTAGACATTGTCATTAATAGATTTGTTTTAATAAATGCTATTTTTGTAATAGAAGTCACCATAATCAGTTAAGAGGGAGAAGCCTAAGAGCTTAGACTGAGACAATGCCTATTAAACAAGATGGAGAAAACAGAGCTCTCTCAAGATTTACGACGAAAATCGGGATGAGTAAAAAAACAAAGCAGGAAAAGAAATCGTGTCAGTAATGTCGTTTAAAGGAAAAATCATTCAGTTCCATAAATTGGCTACTTATAGTGCAGCAGTAGAGAAAGAAGGGTACTCTTTTTGCATTGTTACAAGGGAAGTGGAAAATACATAAGCAATATTGCAATCGGAAAACAACTGTTGTACATCTTTAGCTAAAAAATTTTAGAAACTAAAAATATAAACCGGGTGTGGTGGCTCACTCCTGTAATCCCAGAACTTTGGGAGGCCAAGGCAGGCAGATCACTTGAGGTCAAGAGTTTGAGACCAGCCTGGCCAACATAGTGAACCCCCCATCTCTACTAAAATTACAAAAAAAAAAAAAAAGCCAGGCAGGGTGGTGTGTGCCTGTAATGCCAGCTACTCAGGAGGTTGAGGCAAGAGAATCTATTGCATCCGGGAGGCAGAGGTTGCTTTGAATAGAGATTGCACAACTGCACTCTAGCCTGGACGACAGAGTGAGACTTGATCTCAAAAAAAAAATCTGTATCTATATCTGGCTATATATGTGTGTGTGTATATGCATATATCCTTGAGAAGTATTCTTCTAAATGTGTGTTAGCTAACATTTTAACAACATCTGCTCTATGTTTCTTTTGTTTGAGGTTTTAGTCTGAATAAATGATACATTTTTTAG
Organism: Cacajao melanocephalus; assembly: GCA_963573385.1. Classification (NCBI taxonomy): domain Eukaryota; kingdom Metazoa; phylum Chordata; class Mammalia; order Primates; family Pitheciidae; genus Cacajao; species Cacajao melanocephalus. The sequence goes on from CAUYLG010015350.1 coordinate 29,170, forward strand.
CTTGTAATTGAAAAGAGATAAGTAATATTTTAAAAAATTTTCTTTTTACATGATATTTTCCTGTTGTCTATGAAGATTGCTGAATAGGTAGTGACTTATCAAATCTATAATTAATTACTATATTTACATTTGTAAATGTGAAGGGTCAGTTTTATGCAATGTGTAATTTTAAATATAATTACAAAAAAGATATGATAAATATTTAAGGGGATGGATATGGTAATCGACCTTATTCAGTTATCCCACAATGTATATACATTTGTCATAACACCACATTGTACTCCACGAATACATGCATTTATATTTTTATGTTTATATTTTTTCAACTAAAAATTGTAAAAATTAAAAAACAGATTTTAAAAAAGAACTTTAACTCTTTCATCAGTTACTAATTTCACTTCAGCTTGACACCTTCTCTAAAGGGTGAGGAAGAAAAAGCAAAAAGCTGATTATTTGTGGGTTTTGACAGCAAATTTGTGTAGAGCTACTAATTCAAATAAAGGTTTCAAAATCATTAATGCAACTTGCATATGTTTTTCTTGTTTTACTTTTCTTTAGGAAGAATTAAGTACAATAAGTTTTAAGAATATATTCTTATATAATCCTCCTGAAAATTAAAAAAAAATCATGCCTATGTGATAAATGCCTCTTTGGAATCTTCAAAAATTAAAGTAGATATTGATTTCCTTTGCTTTAGCATTAAAGTAAAAACTAATTCACAGAAAACATAAACAAACCTAGATACATTATGGGGCTTCTGAAGTCAAACTCTCATATGTTTATCAAAGCCAGAGCTTTTTTATATATATATATATATTTGCAAGATAAAGATATAATTGTCCTATAATGATTTTTGTACTTATTTCTGTCTTTCTGGGATGTGAGTAGATGACACTTTGAATGAAATTTAATAGTAAAGAACCAGCAATAACAGAACTTCTCTTGAATTTTATTTTCTGATAAATAACCAGCAATAATAGAATTTTCTCTTGAATTTTATTTTCTGAACAATGTTCTCCATTGTTAAAAATAAGGCTCAGAGTTGTAAGGAATAATGAGCATTTAGACAAAGGATTTCTCAGCAAAGAAAATTAACTTCTGCACAGAAGGGTGCCTTCCATATGACTGGTTGCCACAAGAGCACATAAAACAAAGGAGTAGAAGTTTTTATTCCTAATACAAAAGAGTAGAAGTTTTTATTCCTAACACAACTCCTGCCCCTCTGTCCTTTCCCCATTGGCTGGGGTCAGACTGCACAATCTAAACTAAACCCGATTGGCCAAACATGTAAACTTTTTTAGATAAGGTGGATTCATGATGGGAGAGAGGGGAGAGGAGGAAGGGGTCCTATTCCACAAACTAGAGAGCCAGTCTTTTCACAGCACCAGTGGCATGAGCTGGTGCTGATAATGCCACTGGTGCTATGGCATCCCCGGGCATGTAGTAAAGTCAGAAAGAAGAAAAGGAGAAGAAAGCAGGAAGGGGTACTGGGAATTAAAGAATAAATGTTTGAGCAGGCTGTTTGAGGAGAAACCTTGCCATATCTCACATCCATCCTTACCTTTTTTTATTTTCTTGAAATGGAATCTCTCTTGTTGCCTAGAGTGGAATGTAGTGGCAAGATCTCAGCTCACTGCAACCTCTGCCTGCTGGGTTCAAGTGATTTTCCTGCCTCAGCCTCCAAAGTAAGTGGGATTACAGGCACACACCACCACACCTGCTAATTTTTGTATTTTTAGTAGAGGTGGGGGTTTCACCATGTTGGCCAAGCTGGTCTCCGACTCCTGGCCTCAAGTGGTCCACTCATCTCAGCCTCCCAAAATGCTGGGATTATAGGCATGAGCCACCAGGCCCGGCCACCACGCTTAACATTTTTCCTTGTCATACTATAATTGAGTGCAGGCCTGGCTGCTTGCCACTTGGGAGGTCAAAAACAAGGACCAAGTGCAGTGAAAGGAAAGTGATTTTATTTCTAGACCTAGCAGTGGGGAAGCAGGCATGTTCCATCCTACTAGAAGCAACTTCCATAGTTTGAGCTGACTGAAGGGGTTTAAAACAGTGATGCTTGATATGGGAGGCATGCAGGAGTTGTGCACGGTGCAGAAACTGTGTGTCTTGTTCTAATTCCTGTATTGAGTTATGATGCACTTGGAGTATGGGACGGTATCATGTTGACAGTAGCCAAGCTGTAGATTATCAGTCTTGAGGCAATCGTTAAGTGGAGGAGATTCCTGCTGGTAGGCCTTCATGCCTGGTTTGTTTTAAATTAGGCCCTGGAATTTCTTAATAAGCATATAGTTAGGTAAGCCTGCATGGGGTAAGGGAGTACATGGTGGGAAAGGGAAGGGAGTGGAGTTTCATAGTGGGTTTCAAGGCTTTTATATTTTAAGATGAAGAAAAAGTTTTCTACAGTTTGCTTCGAGGTTACATCTTGAGACTGGAAAGGAGGAAAAAACAGTTTTAAAATGCATTTTGAAGCCAGTCTTCTCAATTACAACACCAGATATTGGATGAGAAAAGGCTGTACTCCAGGGTTGTGTCCCAGTGTACACGGAGGACACACTCAGAAAACTAACCTAAAAATGATTAACCTGTTGAAACGCGAAAAGTTCCCTTCCCCCTCATAGGGCTTGTGTTGTGGGTGTGGCTCGCTTCTTCAGTGCCCTGCGGCTCAAACCTGTAGGGGAGCATACAAACAGTCAGGCTGTGGGGACCCCACCCCACGGCAGTATCTAGGGGTGAATGTTTACAGCTCCTGAAGCCCCACTGAGCATGTGTTACAGGGTGCTCTTTTAATCTTGCTCTTTTAGTTTGCTATTTATAGGTGGCTTGTGTTAACCAGCTCGAACGGACCCTGTACCTTGCCACAAGGACGGAGGGCTTTCTGTATCCCGGGTTCTGGTCTTGGTGTAGCAGACGAATCCCGATCACACCTGGGCTTGGAGAATGAGTGCAAGGTTTTATTCAGTGGAAGCAACTCTCAGCAGATGGGGGAAGTCAGAAGGCGGATGGAGTGGGAAGGTTTTCTCCTGGAGTCCTGCGCTTAGTGGCCTGGGCTCTCCTCCCACTGCCCCAGCCAAACTCTGCCTCGTTCTGCTGGCTGATAGCCTGCCGGTATCTGTTGGTGTGCTCTTCTGCCTCGACGTCCATCTGCTTATGTTTTCTTTCTTCCATCCACTAATCTCCACATCCAGCTGCTTGTGTGTCTGCCTGCTAGGGTCTCGGGAGTTTTTATAGGGATAGGATGGGGGCCATGGCAGGCCAGGGTGGTCTTGGGAAACACAACAAAAATGCTTGTCTTCACCTAGGTTTGTGGGGGTGGAGTCCTAGGCAGGGACCACTCCTTCCTCTACCTAGCACTTCCCTTCCCGCCTTCCGTATCATTTAGAGGGACCATGCTCTTCCCTTCCCAGCTCTCCCATATCACTAAGATGAAATTCTCAAAAACTTTCCACAGCCACAGGAGTCCCCGCACAAGGCAGTAATGTTTCTTTGATTGTTTATTCATCTAGAGAGATCCCCAGACACATCCCTGGGAAGTTTGAAAACTGATTGCCAATGACTGCTGCAGTTACCCTCACATTGAAGGTGAAGAGTAAGAAGATATTATGATAATGAGTTAGAATTTTCTGTAGAGTTATAGAAACTTCCCTCTCCATTTACTAGTGGTTTAATCTAAACATTTTACATTAAAGAATGTACATGGATTTCACTGTCCACACGAGGAACTGAAAGGATGTCTTCAAAGACTGCTTTCCCCTTTCCCTGTCTTTCCTTCTCCTTACACATTAAAACAGTGTTGTTGTATTTTTAGGCATATCTCAGAGAATACCTGGAGGCTCCTCAGGAAAGAAACCCAAAAGTATGCAAAATTATTTTTAAAAACTTGTTCCTTGTTTTTGTGTTTTATAAAGTATGAAACAACAAAATTAGAATGAGAAGGATTCACTTTATCTTCCTAAAATGTTGCCTTTCAAAGTTGAAGCTCTTGACTTCACCTAACAAGGATGAGTATTCTCCTTTATTAGAATAGCTCATCTTCTTTTCTGCTTAGATATATTTACACTCCACATGATAATTTTTTTGTATCCATTTTTCTTATAGAGTCAGCTGCTTTCATTGTGATCCAAACAGAAATCATTTAAATAAGAAATTTTCAGAGAGGTGTGTCAATGTATGGTTGTCTAAGACCTACAAAGAAAATTTTATGTTCTTATTGACATTGACGTAGTAATGTGGAAACCTGCAAGATCTAAATTTTTTTAAAAATCTTATTTTCATATGGAAATGCTCAACACCGAAACAACTTCAATATACGTAATCTAATGTATTAAGTTAAACCTTACAGTTATCACATAAACTCAGATTTCTTTGTGGTGGAGACAGCAGGCCATAGTACTTTAATCTTTAGATGATTTTTGCACTGGATTTATCTTCAAAGAGGTATGAATGTTCTTTCTCCATAGTGGCTTTGTAGAGGAATCACTGTAAATTGGGTATGGTACAAGGTTATTAGAGTCTTTGCCTAGATATTCAGGCTTATAATGTTGGCTGGAGGAGAATCGCATACTCCTATGTTGGGAAAACAGGCTCAAGCTAGGAAAGCTTAACATTGTCATCTTCAGTGAACTCTGATATGTTAGTCCTAGATATGATTAGTGCACAAGCTAGTTCTATCTCTGCCCATGTTTGAGTATTACACACACACACACACACACACGCAAGCTATTCAAATAAAGGAGATAAGTCATCTTTGTGAAGTCAAGAGCTTCAACTTCAACCCGTGTGTGTGTGTGTGTGTGTGTGTGTGTGTGTGTGTGTATGAGAATTGGGCAAACCTAATATGTTGATCTTAGATGTGAGAAGTGGTATCTACTTTGGATGTATAGTTCACATGCATGCATATTGGGTAGCACATAATAAGGTGTTGAACACAGATGACTCGTGTATTGATAATGATAAGGTAATGTGGCCACATGGTGCTTCAGAGAGATAATTCACACTTACAAACATGCAAGATATTGGATTCAGATTTATCTTGACTGTCCGTGCTGAAAGGCAAGAAGATTACAAATTAACTTAGGTTATATGCAGTGAAGTTCTCACTTGGCACAGAACAGAATTTCACAGGGTTTTCTGTGAAATTCTACATCTATAGGCTGTAAAGAGAGAGATTACTTTAAAAATTGTCCATTGGTAAAGTATACCTGTAAAAACAAGGATAAACAAAGCTAAACACTCACTCACTGCAAGATTGTTCAGAACCCTTGTTTCATGGGTTGTAACTCTCCATGGATGGAATATACTAGGCTCCATTTTCCAAACTTGTTTAGTCCTGACACCCTTTTTGCATAGAAACTTTTAAGAGCTAGAAAAGTGGGAATATTTGGAATCAGTGACAGAGAAAATACCAGAAAGGATTTCTCTTAGTGATTTTTTAAAAAATTAATGCAATATTGCAGTATGTTTACTGTCAAGTTTTGTTTTGTGTTGGAGGTCCATTAACTGATTGACAGAATAATTTAAAAAGAGAGCAAAAGAATATTTAAATAACCATAAAGAAATGTAACACTATTCTTTCTTATAAGTACTCTGATTCACCTCATTATTCATTACTTAAAAAATAATTGTTATTAGATACTATAAATACATGTAAAAATATATGTTTGGATTTATGAGTTGGCAATTCAACAACTGTATAGTATAATTGATTCAAGTACCTATAAGACTAGATGATGTATATTTTTTGCATAGCAAATTCCTTGCATCTGGCATAATAGGATGATTTTTAGTCATTTCTAAAACATTTGGTATTCTTTGTATTTTCTTATTGAATTATAAGTACTGTATTCTAAGAATTTTAACAAAATGAAGGCACATTAAAATAATAATCCATGGTAATTCAATGCAAATCACAATTCCTTTGACAATTATTTCTACTATTGAAAAATCTGGTAGGCTATTCCTTACAAGCAGTTTTGCTCCAACTTCTTAGGGCACAATACTGTCCCTGCACCCCTACCAACCCCCAGAGTTGCAAGATAAAGGAAACATATTTCTTTTACTTCCAAAGGATAAGAATATTAGGATCTCATATTTAAATTCACCAATTCCAAATATAAACAAGAGAAAAAAGTGAAAAGCATAGCATTTATTTTAAAATGCACATCATCTAATTCCAGAAACATAATTTAGACACCGCAGAACACACTAAATAATTCAATTTCTCCTAAACATAATAAAAAGTGGATACTATTATAGCCATCAATGAGAGATTTCTATTTAGTGTTAAAGTTAGTTTTGAAAGAGCACTAATGATTTTGACTAGCACAATTTACACACACATTTTATATACACATACAAATGGAATTCTGGATTCTGTGAATATTAAAGTGAAAGACGCTATACACCTAGACAGCTTCAAGCACAATGCATCATGTTGTAATATAAAGGTAAAATAAATAAGATCAAATAGGAGATGTTAGTAAGACAAATGCATAAATCTGAACCCTGGGAGACGTACTTTGAGCAGTTACATGTGATTTTAAGAATCCAAATTCAACTCCAATATCATATCTGGTTAATATTGTTTACTATTTTGTTTTTTGAGTCTGCTATTGCTACCATTGAAATAAGAGGTTTATACTGTATCAAAAAATTGAGAAAAATATTTTTAGGTTACTCAGGAAATTCAAGGAGTCACTCAGAGGTATAAATTCGTTACAACTTTGGTATGATCATATATAATTAACAAATGTAAAACACGTGAAATAGTTTGTGTACTACTACAAACATAAACTTAAAACACTAGTAGAAACTTGACAGGAATTTATTTAAAGGAAAATGAATATTAAAATGTAGAAAGATATCATGGAAACTTTTCCTCACACCTTCTGAGTCTAAAGAAGTTACTATTGCACATGTTAAATGATGAAAGTTAAATTGCAGTCAGAAAGTATTTACATTAAAAACACAATTAATTTAATCAGCCAATGCAGAAATCTACTGATTTGCATTACACTCTACAAATGCAGTTTATCTGAAAAATCAACAATTACTAGGCTATTTAATTTTTTTTTTACATATTTCTATGCCTACTACTTAAAGGCATTTTCATTTTGCAAAATCTGTAAAAGCCATTGTAATGTGTTTTTCTAAGGGATTATGCATTGACTTTCACACTCTAGCTGGGTGAATTAATAACCAATTTCTGTTTTTTAATTTAATGCATATTGTTGCTTACCATTTAGCAAGTACTGTTCCATAGTATATTTCATATTTATTGTTGTTTAAATAATTTAATTCAGGTGCCTTTTGCTTTTAAAATATTTTCCTGAAGTTATTTAAGCATTATATCTTGTGTTCCTTTCTCAATCAGAAAAAAGTAACAAATGTTTACAGTACCTACTATCTTGTAAGCAGAAATTGATGCATGCATTTTAACTTGTAATATTTAATATTAAGCAATATAAAATTATATCCTTTGTAAACCATTTCTATTACGGTCTTTCATCCAACCATTTTAGCAAATATTCATGCAACCCACATAGAATAAACAGGATATTCATGTATGACTCCAGATAATTCCAACCTACTTATGTGGCCTACAATTATTACATGTAGATAAAAGAAAGTATTCGGATAAATATAGAGATAACACTTAAAAACCAATATCCTTGTTTTTTGGAACAGTTTCCTTGGATTGGGACAATTAATGCATGCAATGAGTAGAATTCATGTTGAGGTGTTAATAATTGGTGTAAAATTCACTTATGAGAGCAAAAGATAGAGTAAGAGCTTTCTGTGTCTTTGTGTCAAGGAGCATGTCTGTGTAGGGCAGATGGTGGTGAGTTGGAACCAGCATATGCTGACTTGTGAAAGCTGAATTTTATTGTTTCCAACAGTTCTACATCTGTCCTTTGAAACGGGCCATTGTAGGAGTATTTACACCATGGGAATTGGCAAATGGTATGACCAGCATTTTTTCCCCTTTTTATGTAGAGGAAACTTACCAGCACACCATCGACCCTGGAGTTGAGGAGTGACAGTGAAAACAGTAAGATTAAACAAGCCAAGGACAAAATTGGAACAGTGTAGACAAAAGACTATGATTTTTATCTGCTTCCCTGTTTTAATCAGGACAATGCTGCATTTATTCCCATTCATTTTGGCATTCCTATAAATGGCTCACAAAGGGCCTGCCACAGCCAGATGCTCAGTGAGTACTCATTAACTAACTGAATCTTATGTTAAGTTTTATCATCAATTGGGTCATGTTCTAACGATATTAAACCTAAAACATTTTTACCCACCATTATAAAATATTCCAAATTTTCCAATTTGTTTATTTGAATTATTTAATAGGTACAGTATACATTCATTTGGAATTTATGTATTCATTAAAATAAAGGGGGAGGAAAACATATTACCACTCACCATCAGGGAAGAGCAAGTACTCTCAATTGAAGGCAACATGAGGAGAAATATGTGTTTAGAACTATCTACTTTAACTATTGCTAATTCAGAGGAATGGAAAAAGTAGTAAATCATTTCTGGAAGAGTAACAGCAAAGATATTGGGAAATTAAAATGAAAAGATCTTCTCCTTAGTCCCAGTCCCATTAAAAAAAGAGAGAGAGAGAGAGAAAGGATCAAGTAAAGTTATAATTGCCAGAATATATGATCACTTTTTATGAAATCATAAATCTAACAATTTACTTATGATAGATTCCCCCCTCCCCTCAATTTATACCTTTTTCCCAAAAGGTAATTTATAATGAAACATAAAGCAGATACGTTCTCAGTAACCTCTGTGTTAAATATTGAGTACTGAGTACAATGAAGATAAAATGAACACAGTTTATGATTAAATATATCATTTGACTTATTTTAAAATTCAGAGTTTAAGGCAAAGAGATATGCATGTGAAGGAAACAATTATGCTATAGAGTATGAGGTCCTGGGGAAGAGAAATACCTTAAAACCTCTGGAATGCTTTTATAAAGGCAACATTTGGATTCCATCTGAAAACATAAATAGGAGCTCACCAGGGTTCGAAGGTGTAAAGAACAGTCCATGTGGATAGAGTAGCGTGGAATGAATCATGACAGTGTGTATGTTGTGGTTGTAAAGCACTAAGATGCTTGATTGAGGTGCCTGATGGAAAAGGTGAGATAGAGCTCAGGGGCATTTTTTAATATATTTTTTAGGTGCCACCTTCAGAAGGTTTTAAATGGGAGAAGATTTGTGGTGCAGACTGACTTTTTTTTTTTTTAATTTTTAAGAATGATGGCTTAAATTGTTCAAGCAAGTAAGGCACAGGAATATGGATAGACCCTTTTGACATTTTGGAGATAGATGTAAGAGGCTGGACTATCAATTGCTTTCAGGGATTGAGGTACTAAAGTTGTAAAGAATGTGTGAGTGACTCAACCAACACATGATCCCTGCCCCATACAGTTTATAGAACTTACAGTTTAATAGAAATATAAAGGAATATAAGGACTAACTTTGATTACTGCTGTGCTGCTATGATTTTTAAAAAGTAAAATAGCCCTATAACAGGACTACCTAACAGAGTAGGAGGCAGATTTGATAGGACTTGATCTTGATTAGATAGGAGGTAGTAGAAAGAGAGAGTTTCTTGGGAAAAAGATCTCCAGAATGAATATTAATACATAGACCCAGAGATGGGAACACAAAAGCTTGTATGGTCAAGGCCTGCTTACCATGACGTGGGTTCTCTGCATCTAGATTTGAAATTGAGGCCTTCGAGTAACAAGAGATATAAATGTACCTGTTATTTCATGTTCCACTTTTGCCTGGGGATCCAGAACAGTAATAGATGTCTTTTCAAATAATTCAGAGTTTCAGAGTCCCAAGTTATCTCTCTTCTTTTCTTAAAAATAAACACAACGAAATAAACCAAAACAATAACCACCATCTCCCCTGCCCACACTCATATCATTTTGAAATCTGATAGCTCTTAGAAGAGTGCAGATGACTCGCTAGTTATAATTATTTGACTCTGTGTCTGGAATCACATCCCTGAAGTAAATACTGTAGCAGAAAAATAAAATATTGTCACAAGATCCTCGGAGTGTTGCTTCACCAGCCAGAAACCTCTGTGGCCAGCAGTGCCTTTTGTCTGAGTATTGCGTGTGCCTGCTGGGCTGGTTCCATCCACTTGGCCAAGCAGATTGTGCTCAGCTTGCTCTACTGGGCCTGACTCAGAACCTGCCAAGGGCAAATCAGGCACAGAACAGCAAAAAGTGTGTGGGTGAGCAAGCCTGGGGTCTGTCCACTGCCCACAGCTGGGCACACTGGCTGCTGTGGTGGGACAGACAGCTCTGTGCAAGGCTGTGACTGGAGCAGGTGTACTGCACATGGCTTCCACTGTGGGCACCTGCATGTGGACAAGGGGAACACAGTGGTGCCCAGAAGCTGGGAGTTACCAGGAGCCACAGAGCCTCACAGAGGTGTCATAGCTCTGGCTAGGGGAGCCCTAGGTCTGGTCTGGGATCCCCGAAGGGCCGCAGCTCTTCTCTCCTTCTTGTCACATGCTTTGTGGTGAGTGGGGGCCATGTTTCAGCCCTGTTTGTATTATAGCTCTTTTCGTCCCACCATTTGATAGGTCCCAAATTCTTCTCACATGGTTCAGGAAGAATGAAATATGTGGACAACTGGAGGGTAAGCAAGGTGGAGAGGGGCTTCACTGAGTGACAGAACAGCTCCCAGGAGACCCAAAGCGTGTAGCTCCTTTCTGCATGCAGGTCAGTCTGACATCTGTCTGACTCTCAGTGGAGAGGAGACTCACAGTGGCTAGCTCCTTTCTACAGGCAGGTCACCCCAATGAGTGTCCAGCTCTCACCAGAGAGGAGATGTGCAGTGGGTAGCTCCTTTCCACAGGTAGATCATCCCAATGTCTGTGCAGCCCTCAGCAAATAGAAGATCTGGAGTAGGTAGCTCCTAACCATAGGCAGGACGTAAGCAATGTCTGTTGGACATTGGGGTTTTTATGGGCTCAGAAGAAAGGAAATACCTGTTAATTGGTCCATGGGCAGTCATGGGTAGGCCTGGAAAAAGTGCCGTAAGTTCTCACTTAGGCTGTGGACTCCACCTGAAACTGGCAGTCCTGCCCCAATGCTTCAGGTCCTCCCTGGCTTGAAGGTGGGCCTTCACCAGGACCTGCCCCTTTCTGCCCAGGAGCCTGTCTGCTTCTTGTCATCATTCATCATATCATCCACCTTGCCCAGGCTATTCGTGCTAAGGGGCACCTGCAGGCCCATGCTGAGCCACTTTAGTCCCCTTTGGCATCTCTTCCAGGCTCCTTGGTGCCCCAAATCCAGAAGAGGCAGAGGCAGCAGGGGGCCTCCCCGAGTGTGTGCACAATGGGCCAGGTGGCAGCAGTGCCTGGGCTCAGCCTCAGCTTTGCTCCAAAATCAGAGCAGACACCTGAAGTGAGAGACCAGGCAGTGGATGGGCTTCCAGGCCCTCAAGAATGCGGAGATGCCCAGGTCGCCTGGGTAGCTATAGCTGTGCCTGGGGTGGGGCAGCTCCTACCCCGCCAACTCAGAAATGAGCCGGAATCTCACTTGTTCCCAGCTCCTGAGGGCTCTGTGTAGTGAGCATCCTTGGCCATGCCTCCCCTACTGCAGCCGGCATCTTCACAATGACCTCTCCAGACGGGCCGCTGCTGCCATCAAAATGATTCAAGGCATTATTGAACACCAAAAGGATTTTGTTTTTTAAAAGAAAGGGAAGTGGGGAAGAAAGATGAAGGGAAGTTGCCTAAGGAGTATGAAAATAACATTAAATAGATGGAATAAGTTCTAGTATTCAATAGTACAGTAGGGAAACTATAATTAAGAATGATTTATTGTATATTTAAAACTAGAAGAGAAGAATGGTAGTGTTCTCAACATGAAGAAAACATAATTGAAGTGACGGATATCCCAGTTACCCTGATTTGATCGTTACACATTGTATACAGGCATCAAAATATTTCATATGTCCCAAAATATATGCAATTATTATACATCAATTAAATAAGAAAAGAAAGTACTTATTTCTCTGAGGAATGTATCTTAAATGGTACCATTTTAGGAGGACTTGGATAATAAAGAGAAGATAATTGTGAAGGAGGAAGACTTCTTGTTGCCCCCATCAACATGAACAGCAACACCATGCTGGTGGTGCAAAACACGTAAAGCTGTCTGGGCTCTTCTGTTTCTTATTCTTAGAGGTAAACTTTTCTTTTGAGATGAAAAGGTTTTCAGAGAAAAGACAAGAAAGTATACATGCACAAAGCACATATTTTAGGAGTAAGTGAAGGGTCCTAGAGAATATTTTCCCCATGGTCCTGTGTTAAGACAATGTTATAAATATATTTTTTACAAAAGAGAAGAATTATTATGATCCCTAACACTGGACATGTGCTTATAAACAAGTGACGATGAATTATGGTGTTGATCTTTTACTTTATTGTAACTATAATATGTAATACATGTAACTATAATAACTACAATTATTATAGTTATATAACTATTGTAACTATATTATATTTATATATGTGATATAGTAATATAACTATAATATATACTTATAAAACAAACTTCAGTACATTAAACAGAGGCTAAAAGGGCTATATAAGAATCAGATGACTGATTAAAAAATGTCCTGGTAATATTTCTCCTCAGTGTATTAAATTTTGATCTCAAATCACTGAACAGGATAAAAAGAAACAATTTAGAATAAATTTTAACCTCATCTCCTTTAAAGAAGAAAAAAGAACAGATTTCTCAGTTTTTAAAAAAAGATGTTTTAGTCTTTCTCCTACATCTTTTTATTTCAATAACTACTATGGTATTTCCATCACTGTCTACAATCTGTATACATAATACAGAAATTATCCCCATGGAAAACAGTTTTGCTATTTTTGGTGTTTGTTCTCTTTGTTTTGTTCTTAATCTTGAAATCTCTAGGGTTACATAGTCAAACCCACTGTTTCATTTTCTGGTGCTATAATGACAAATAAAAAAACTACAATTTACTCTCAACAGCAAATTTAAAAAATGCATCAGTGCTCCAAAGGGAAAACTATACTGAGAATTATTAGTTCTATTAGGCAGTGTCCCACTTGCAGGGCAACGTTAATGTACATCTTTACATGATATTATTCCTCACAAGACACTATGGAATGCTTTAGAGTCAGCAGTGACTCATCCACTAAAACTAGCACCAGAGAAGCATTAATGCTGCTTTTTAGAATTGTCTTTCCAGATTTTTAATTTTGATCTTCAAAAGTAGTATTTTTTTTGCTAATCTGAAAAAAGTGTGTATATGTGTGACATATGTATGTGTATACATATACATATATATATAAATATATATATATATAAAATCTTGAAATTTTTAGTTAACAAATAATACTAATATAAATTTATCTGGAAGAATGCATCATATATGATTTTAAATAGAAATTAACATTACACATTTTGTTGTTGTTGTTGTTTGGTCTTTCTCTAAATGTTCCCTTGAGCTAATGATTCCAAACTAGTGAGGCTAAATCTCTACAAGGGATGTAAAACACAGAATTTGAGAATGACTATCTTTTCGATCCCCTGTCCACTGACAGCATAATAGGCAGAATAAACTTATCACTTTAGGTGTATGAGCCTTAACAGTGAATTATTTACACAGCTGTCACTTTGTGCCTCAGGATATACCTTTTGTTACAAAGAATATACCTGTTTAGTAAGTCCTCCCTTTCAGATTGAGAGTATGACATTTAAATGAGCAGAGAGTCAGGTTTTTAAATGACAAGAATTTCACAATCGACACCTAGGGAGATAGTTCTATAGGGAAGGGAAAGAAACAGAAATTAAGGTTGATGTTCAGGAATCCTGGAGAAGTCTAGTGAACTGACTGACTTGTCACCACTCATCAAATTCTCTCAAACTCTGGACCTTGTTGGTGTGCACCAATGCATCTGATCATGAGGATCATTTGTATTGCTTGTGGTTAAAATACAGATACTCTGGCTATTATCAAAAGGAAGGTAACAAGTATTGACAAGATTGTAGAGCAAAGAGAACCCTTGCACACTATATGTAGGGATGAAAATTAGTACAGCCATTATGATATAGAGAAGATTTATTTAAAAATTAAAAATAGAACTGCCATATAATTAAGCAATTCCACATCCGAGGGAAAGGAGAATTAAATCAGTCTGTGGGAGAGATAACTGTCTTTCTCTGTTTATTGCAGCACTATTCATAATATTCAAGACATGAAATCAATCTAAGTGTTCATCAAAAAATAAACAGATTAAAAAATAGGGTATTATACACAATGGAGTGCTGTTCAGTCATGTGAAATAATAAAATCTTTTTATTTGTATCAACATGGATGAATCTAGAGAGCATTATGTTCTGCCAAAGAAAGACAAATACTGCTTGATCTCATTCATATGTATAATCTAAAAAAGCTGATGTTCCAGAAGTGGAAAGCACAATGAGGGTTACTAGGGCTGGGATGGTTGGGGTGGGAATAAATGTTGGTCAAAGGATACAAAATTTTAGTTAAAAAGGAGGAATAAGTTTAAGAGATCTGTTACATAACATGGTGACAATAGTTAATAATATATTCTTGAAAAATGATAAAAGAGTGGATATAAAGTGTTCTTGGCACAAAATTGATAACCGTATATGTAACATGTATGTTAATTAGCCAGATTTAGTCTGGCTAAGATTAATATGTTAATTAGTGAGATTTAGTCCATAAAATATATACTTTAAAACTCCACGTTGTATACAGAAAGTGCATTCTATTTTATTTATCAATGCAAAAAATAAAATAAGAATACAGATTCTCAAGCTTCTCTGGATAATCAAATTCAGAAGATTTAAAGTAGAAAGTAGGAAATTCAATTATTAACAACAATCTCAGGTAGTTTTATTAATTCAGCAACTTTGAGTCATACTGAGTCATAAAACACATACAATCTCTCAAGGTTAAATCAGGAAGACATAGAAATCCTGAACAGACCAATAATGAGTAATGATATTGAATCAATAACAAAATTATCCTCCCATTTAAAAAAACAAATTCCAGGGACAGACAAATTCACAGCTAAATTTTAGCAGACATACAAAAAAGAACGTGTCCCAATTATCCTGAAAATGTTCCAAAAAATTGAGAACAGAATCCTTCCTAACTCGTTCTACAAAACCAGTATCACCCTTATACCAAAGCTAAGAAAGGACGCAGCAACAAAAACAAGAACTACACATCAATATTTTCGATGAAATAGAGGCAAAAATCCTCAGTAAAATATGAGCAAACTGAATCCAATAGCACATTAAAGAGAATGCATCGTGATCAAGTGGGGTTTATTCCAGGGATGCAAGGATGGTTCAACACACAGAGATGAATAAATGTGATTTACCATGTGAACAGAGTTAAAAACAAAATCTATATGGTCATCTCAATAGATGCAGAAGTAGATATTTAATAAAATTTAGTACGTTTCAATGATTAAAACCCTCAACAAACTAGGCATCCAAGAAATATACTTCAGAATAGCAGAAGCCATGTACAATAAGCACAATGTGAGCATCATATTGAAGAGTTGAAAGAATTCCCCTTAAGAACTAGAATAAGACTAGAATGACCACTTTCAACACTCCTATTCAACACTGTACTGGAAGTCCTAGTCAGAGCAATCAGGAAAGAGAAAGAAATAAAAGGCATCTAAATCGGAAAAGAAGAAGTCAAATTATTTGTGTGGATGATATGATCTTATAGAAAACCCTGTAAAAAGACTCCTCCAAAAGTCTCCTAGTGTTGATAAATGAATTCAGTAAGGTATCAGGACACAAAACCAACATACAAAAATTAGTAGCATTTGTATAAACCATTAACAATGAACTGAAAACCACGTCAAAAATCCAATCTCATTTATAATAATAAAATAACTAGGAATACATTTAACCAAATGTATTTGTAGGTTTTTTTCTCTAAAAAAAACCTATGAAACACTGATTAATGAAAAAAATTGTAGATGAAACAAAAAAATGGAATCAATGTCATTAAAATGGCCATACTATCCAAAGCAATCTATAGATTTAATGTCATTTCTATCAAAATGTCAATATCATTTTTCACAGAATTGGGAAAAATGATCCTAAAATTCATGCGGAACCAAAATATGTGCCAGAATAGCCAAAACAATCCTAAGCAAAAATTATAAAACTGGAGGCATCACATTACCTGACTTCAAATTATACCACAAGGCTATAACAACCCAAACCACATGGTACTGGCACAAAAATAAACACATAGCTCAATAGAACAGAACAGAGAACCCAGAAATAAAGTCACAAAGTCACTAGGGCCAACTAATCTTTCACAAAGTCGATGAAAACATACTCCAGGGAAAGAAAATCTTATTCAATGAACAGTGCTGGGAAAATTGAATAGCAACATGCAGGAGAATACAACTGAACCCATATCTCTCATATAGAACAATCAATACAATACTCATTAAAAACCCATCTTTATTCAGATGGATTACACTATAGACCCTATGGGAATATGAAGTAAGCTGCTTGGGAAAAGCCACCACAACTTTGTATCTGTTACTAATAGAATTTGGATCCTGTGGTCAGATTATCCCAAATTCTCTTGAGGTGTACATGTTCAATTGCTTGAGCTTTGTTTTGGCAACCCTTTGCCTAAAGTTGCTTATAGGCTGATTTTTACCTTGTTTTCAAGACAGGAACAGAAGGTAACTTCTGTTTTGAGGAGGCAGACATAAATTATACATTTATTTTTTACTGTGACTTGTTCAGGACCACATTTTACAAAGTGTCTTATTTCTTTTATTGTTTCTGGAAAGGAAAGTTCTATTAATATTGTTTTAGTTTACATGTAGAATAGTTTTTTAATTAGAGCTTATTTTGAAACATGCTGAGAGTAAATCAAATATATGTCAATGCCATTCAAAGTGAGGTAAAATTCAGAGACAATTGTTCTGATCAGATGGCTTAGAGAAATTTTGGGAATATCCACATTCAAAGATTCCTTATCAGTGAATGTCTTTGACTTAATTCTAACCAAAAACTACAGCATTATTTTTTGTATATTTTTATTATGTAGGTTCACAAGCATAGTTGCAAACAAAATATACTATTAAATAAAGAAGTTTTAGTATATATGAATTGTTTCCAGTTAGATCCATCTTTCCATTCCCTCAAATAATTATACTGTTCTTCCCACATACAGTGCTTGAATAAAATAAATTATTTTTCTTCAGCTTACAAAAATGCAAACTGGTCTACATAGAAACTTTTTCTCCTGTAGTCATCTGTCCTTACAAATTATGTGTTGAGTTTTACAAATACCTTTAACAGAAGCAAAGTTACAAATTTTTTATTTTGCTTACATGTTCTCTGACTTGAACAATTTCAACAGCCATTTCTTCAGTCAGCTTTAACTTTAATCAGTTTTGACATTCTGACTGCCCTATTCTTGGAAAGGTTGATTACTTCATACTCTTTGACCTAGAAGTGATATCTTGCTATGTTTTTACACATCTTGTATCCCAGAATTTCCAATTTTTTTCCCTGCTGCTATCTTTATTGTCTTGAATATTTTAATAGGTAACTAGTTTGGAAAAAGTATCATTCTTCAGACCACATTAATGAACCATATATTATAATGACTTAATATTCAGCAACATCAGACATACAACAGGTTCAGAAATATGCATAACTATCTTATTGCAGTGAAATGCAGCCTTATTTATAAAGTAATGTATATGTGTGTGTGCGTACATTTTTCATTAGTTTCTTATTGCTGCCACAACAAATTATCACAAACTTAGAGGCTTAAAACAACAAGAATTTATTATCTCGCTGCTTGGTAGGCCTTGAAAAAAATTAAGATGTGGGCAGGGCTCTGTTCCTCTCTGGAGACTCCAGGATACAATATTTTTCCCTGCCTTTTCCAGCCTCCAGATGCCAACTGTATTCCTTGTTTCATTGTCTCTTTCCTCCATCTTTAAAGCCAGAGATGTTGCATACTCTGATAATCCCAGATAAGCTCCCCAACTTAATGTCCTTAACTTTAATCATACTTACTGAATAACTTTTGCCGTATTAGCTAACATATAAGGAGGTTTTATGCATTAGAATGCGGATATTGTAGGGAGCAATTATTCTACCTACTTAATAGGCTACATTGTGATACATACATAAAACATATATTCATATATGTATATATATATATTACATGGCATATATTATGCATATACTATGTATTTATATATACATATGTTATACTTTTTGAAGCATGAAATACAAACCAAAGTATATATAATTCTATATATGCAGTTTATGTGAGAATAATAAATTGAAAAATAAATATATTTACTATATAGGCTTAAAAAAGGTAATGCTCTCAATAGCTTAGAAGACTTTCGCCCCCGGTTTGCTCCTTTCCAAATAAATACCTCTTTCTTCCTCTCTACCTCTCTTACCAGAGAACATTTATACTGGATTTTGTGTTAATTGCTTTGGTAGACACTAATAGTGCTCGCCAATTCTTTGTATATTCTTCCCTCCTGGGCAAATGGGAGACAAAATTTTCCAGTTCCTCTCTGAACCCAATGAGTATACATGACTGTATAAATGAATATGATATGAAAAATATGAATTGATAAATGATATGAATATTGATAAATGATATGAATTAATATGAATATGAGATGATAAATGAGATATGATATTTTTTACTTCTTGTAAGGGAATCAGTGTAAAACTTGATGTGGTACCTTTCTGCTGGGAAAAAAGGGTAGGGCACAAGAGCAATGTGGCCTCTTTTGCTGCGTTGCCAGCATATAGAGGATGCCCTCATTTGCACTAAACTTTACAGGGACAGAAAACCTTGCCTAAACTCTGTAAAGATACAGAGATTTGTTTTCATTTTTGCTAGTTTAGCATAGTCTCACCTTTCTTATATAACTGTTACTTAATTTTCTCTGAATTCTGTAATAATTCCAAAAACAGTTTATTTACTTCCCCTGTTTTTCAAATTAATAAAAATGACACACAATTGTGTGTGCTTTTGTGATTTGTATTTTTTACTCATTAATATGTTTTTGTGAGTTTTCCATGTAAAGGTACAAAGCTTTTTCCATTAACTTGCACTAGTGTATATTAACCATAGTAATTTGTCACATTTTACATTTTCTGTTTTGTAGTTAGTGGACATTTGAGTTATTCTAGAAGTTTTGCTGGCACTAGTGCTTTTATATAACTATTCTTATAACCATTATTCTTGTAAATATCTCCAAGTGCATATGTAATATAATTTTATATGATATATTGATCAGAGGATAACAGGTAGATTTTAAGGCCTACACAGGCACAGTATTTTAGATGTTTTTTTACGAAACCACTACAACTTTTTAAATTTCCATCACTTTTAATGAGAGTCATTTTTCTACACATTTATGACAATGTTTTGTGTTGATAAACCTTTGTTTCTAATTTGGTATCTCTTATATGGTATGTCACAGTCATTCTAATGTATATTTCTTTGTTATTAATGAGGTTGAGAATCATTTCAAATGTTATGGATCACTTGGAATGATTCTTTCTATAATTCCTATCATTCTCCCATTTCCCAAATAATTTATTTGTTTTTCATTGGCTTATTAAAGTTCTTTGTAGATTATAAATGCGAATCTTTTGTCAATGTATATGTTTCAAATAATATGTTCAATTTATGGCATACATTTCACTGTCATTAAGAAACCTTTTAATTTGCAGAATTTATCATTTTTATGTGATAAAAGAGATCAATCTTATATTGTTTTCAATTTTTGTGTCCTATTAAAAAATTATTGCTCATCCCAATGCCATGGAAATATTCTTTTGTATTTTCTACAAACGTTTTATAATCTTGTCTTTAATTCATCTGGAATACATTTTCAGATTTTATACAATGTAGAGATTCAATTTCATTTGTTTTCTCCTTCTCTGTAAACAAATGCCCCATTAGTTTTTAACTGAGTAATTTCTGTCTAGGTATCTGTCTTCTCCTGGTCTCTCTATTTATTCCATTGCTTTGTTTTTTCTGCTTAGTATCCCATTAACTTTCTCAATTTTCTCTGTCGGAAGTGTCTTGTTTTGGCTAATTCTGGCTTTTAGTTCTTCCACATGAATTTTAGAGCCATCTGTTGATTTCTACATTAATCCTATACATGACAAGAGGCCTAGCATTTTAAAAAATCTGTTAAACACATAGAGAGTACAGTCATGGCAATACCTAACTAGAAGACTAACTGCTGTGTCTGGAAAGAAGAGGAAGTTATTTACGTGAACAGCTCACCAATTTATTTCACAGTGTTCTTTTCTTGTTACAAAAATCTTTGTTTTAATATTCCTTCTATACATATAACAATATACTCATTGCTTTCTCAGAGGAGACTATTGAGGTCATCAACTAAGCATTGCCTTTAGCGCAAACACAAACTTTCCATCTAACAGTAGTCCTTGCTATTTTATCTGCCACTGGGTTCTCTTATATTAGCCATACATGAATTAAAAAGACAGGGTTTCTACAGTCTCCTGACGAATTCACAGTAGAGGAAAATTCAAGGATAATTATAACAAAGCCTTTATTCAGAAAAGGGAGGCATTTAAGAGAGACAACAATAATTATCCGAAGTAAGTATGAAATCAGATCGAACTGGAGTTGTAAGATTCCTTCACTGTGCCACTTCAAGATATCAATTTTTCTATTCAGTAGCTAGAACAAACAAATCTCTGAATCTAAAAAGACTCAAATACCCAAGGAGGTTAATTCTTGATTACATACAGTCCAAAATCGAACTTTGTATTTGGTGGGTGGCTCAACTCCAAATAGGCTTCCTCTGTCTTATCATGACTTCCAACTTTGCTGTGTTTGCCTCAAGTTTGCAAGAACATCAACAGCATGGATGACTGTGAATGGAAGAATGTTATGGGCCCAACCCTGGAAGGGGACCACAGAAATTGTCCTCAATTTCTAGTGGACTGGAATGTGGTCATATGGCCAAATGTAACTGTATGATGACCAAAGAAATTTAGCTAAGCCAGTGCCTAGATAGATGGGGATATGAGTTTTATGAACATCTGCTGGTATTTGCCCATATTTTCTCATATTTGTCAAGTTATATAATTTTCCTTGGAGAGGAAAGTTGTGTTTAATGCCAGAAAGAAATATAACATGAAGACGGGATTATATAGTTTTTAAAAGTATTAATAACTATTCTCTATGATTTATTCAGTTATGGTTCCAATGTATCAAAACCTGTGATATGATACATAAGTTCACAATTTATTTATCATGATATCATAAATAATTATACATACATTTATTTTTACTTTTATTTTTCTTTGGAGACAGTCTCCTTGTCTTGCCCAGGCTGGAGTGTAGTGGCATGATCTCAGATCACTGCAATTTCTGCCTCCCTGGTTGAAGTGATGCTCGTGCCTCAGCCTCGCAAGCAGCTGGGATTAGAGGTGCGTGCCACCTGTATTTTTGCATTCATAGTAGAGATGGGATTTCACCATGTTGGTCAGGCTGGTTTCAAACTCCTGGCCTCAAGTGATCTGCTTGCTCTAGCCTCCCAAATTGCTGGGATTACAGGTGTGGACAACCACGTCCAGACGAAATAAATACATTTTTTTATTTACACTTAAATGTGAGGAGACTGAAGTCAAAGGGAGAAAATAGCTTGCATAAAGTCACCAAAATACTGATGTAGTATACTTTGAACTCTGTTTATCTGTTTCTATAACCCTGCTGCTAAGTATTGGATAATATAGCCAACAGTCAAGTACAGATGAAGCCATATGCTTAGTAGCAAGAGATAAGTTAAATGAGAGAATAATGTGTCATATGTTATAGGTTGAGAGGGCAGGTATATTTTAAAATGTGTAGATTTAGAAAGAAACAATAGTAAAGATTTAGTAAATGTAAACTAAAGTAGTACAATGTATATGGTGTGTATTCAGTAAATATGCATTGAGGTATGATGTGGTTTTTTCTTTATTCTGATAAAATATATAACAAATTTTACCATCTTAATCATGTTAAAATGTACAGTTTAATATTAAGTATACTCACTTTTAGAAACAAATCTCTAGAAGTTTTTCATCTTGCAAATCTAAAATGCTATACTCATTAAACAGTTTCCCTCTTCCCCCTACCCCAGCCCCTGGTAACCACATTCTACTGAATTGGTTTCAGTAGATTCAGAATTTAGGATAAATGAAAATGTCAATGGGGAACAATCTACCATTGTGTATGAAAACCAACTCTGTCAATATATTCTCCAGATATAATCAATGTTTTCCAGAACATCTTTACTTATGAGAAAATACCAGTATATACTTGGGGTGAAAAAATGCAGTATAAAGATGGATAATACAACTATTTGAAAGATGAGTGCTCTCTTGTCTGAACGATACTACAATGATTGACTAATAAGAATTACGCTTGCATAGACTGACGGTGCATTTATGACAGGTTGCTGGCAACCTACTGAAGCAATGAGTGTCTATGTAGAACTTCTTCCAACAGGCAATGCTGCTTAATGGTTAATCGTGTGGATATGAGTTAATGAAACCTGAATTCAAATCCAGTTTCTGCCTATTTGTCTTTAAGCAAGTTACTTTACCTCGCTGAGACTCAGTTTCCTTCTTTATAAAATGAGGTCAATAGCAGTACCTATCTCACAGGGTAATTAAGATAATCCACATAATTATTCTCAACAAAGTTGTTGTTCATTGCTTCTGGTAGCTGGTTAGCTAGAGATCCTTGCTCCCAGGGGTAGGAGTGAAGGAGGGAATACAGCTATGGAGCAGAGAAGTGGGTAGACTAAGAAAGGAAGAAAATACCAGGTAACATGGAAGTTTTGCTTATGCCTTTTGCCTGGGTAAATAACATCTTTTTCCCTAATGCTCTCACATACTTATTCTCATCATGAGAAATAGAAGTACTCTTATTTCCCCACCAAATCCTTCCAAACAATATTCACTTTATTCTCTCTGCAATCCTATCTTGAAAAAGTGGGTGTTGAACCATAGTAGCACTAAGCGAGAAAGGGCAAGATACATCACTGAAATCTTGAGCTCTCTATTCCTGATTATAGACAACCCTGTATAGGCTTACTTAAGAAATTATCTAGTCACAAAATTTCCAATGTCTGCTGTTTTTATATTAAAATACAAATGGTTATTTTTATTAGAATGCTATATGACATTTTTCTAATTCTCAAAACAATGATCAAAATGATTTTTGCTTCAGAGGATTTATTCCAAGTTTAAGTCACTTTGTGAAAATATTGACTTCATTCTTCAAATCACAGAGAATTTCAATCATGCTTCTAAATATGCTTATTTCTTAACCATGGAATAAGAAATGAAAAAAGATGGATATCATTTCAGAAGGAAGAATTTTGAATAATATGTAATAATAAATACCTTATATAAAGCTGAAAAGTGAAATTATGTGTATAAATTAATATTTTCTATGAAATTATATAATTATGTAATGTATTATATAGTTATATAATATGTATATAACATATTTGTATGAAAACATGGTATATTTTGATTGCAGAATATGATTGTATAATTTTATAATTATATAAACATGCCTAAATCAGTAGTTACCTTGGCTCTAAAATTAGTGAATTCATAAGCAATACAAATGTAAAGATTTTATTTTCTGTTTGAAACTATTCTACTAGTGAGCAGCTCTGAAGAAATTCCTTCCCCTCCCAAACCCTTTCTTTTCTTCATATCTGAGAATTGATTGAATGTATAGCTGAATAGTGCTTACTGTAGTGATATGATTTCTTTTTTATTGGATTATGGAAAGGCAGTAGTATTTGTGAGGATTTCGTGATAAAATTACTAAGAAGATTTTCTACTATATGGAGATTATACATTTTGGTTTCTTAATAATGCCTAAGTTCACAATTCTTCAAGCTTTAGTTATTCAAGGTTCATTTAAGAATGACTTTTGGCCAGAATCCCAAGAAGTTTCAATTTCTGCAGAATAGGATATTCACCAATTCTTTGAGAATTAGACTAACTGTCAAAGATGAAACAGAATTAGTCCAAATATTCTAACATCTTAGGGGAAATAGGTTATCACAGATACTTTAATACTTGCTTAAAATCAGTTGGTCATGTTTGACAGGTTTAGGGGAACACTAAATATCTCTGCCTAAAATATTGTCACTAGCCTTTAATTAAATTTTTATCTCATTCATTAATTTTTTTATTTTAAGTGTGTACATTTAATGTTGAGAAGAGAGTGACCACATTACAATTTTCTATCCATAACAATAATGCAATATGTGATTAGGCTAAAAATGTATAATTAGTAGTAGGTTATCAAGCATGTCTTACTATGTCTCAAAACAGTTTCTTTGCATAAGAACTTTAAAAACACCATTGGGTGACCAAAATTCTTTTTCTAAAGTGAATTGAAACCTCATATCAGATACCTCATTGAAGATTTTAGAGCTGTGAATAAGAAAATCATGATAGGGAAATTTTAAGTGAACTTTGAGCATGTGCTTAGGAACTTGCCTGCTGCATGACCCTGAGTTTGGATGATACGACAATTTCTAGATGACAAGTGACCAGAAGCCCAGGGAGAAGAATGCAAAGCAATAGCTTCTCAGAAACCAACTAGAACTGGCATCAAAGCAGCCTGTTTTTGCAACTTACAACTTTTTGTGGTCTGTGACTTTACTATACTCTTTGAAATCCATCTAATGGCCTGGGCTGCCTTTTTGAAAACCACTAGCAGAATTCTAGAAGCTTAGGACTTGAGGAGAAAGCATCTGCCTGTGTGGAACTTCTATAACCTACCAATCCTGAGCTGACAAGGCATGAGCTTCTCTGAATTAACCAGTAGCTTCTGCTTTTATGAATCCCATCCCTGTCTTGGTCAGACACTGTGTTCCTGTGGGTTGCTCTTATTCATGCATATATAAAAACAAGAAAATAACCAATTTTTATCTTTTGGTTATTCTTTGCTGGTTAATTACAGAGCCCACCCCACAAGGCTTGAGTCCTCTGTCTTAGGTCAGATTTCCCTTGCTTTTCCTAGCAGCATTCTCAGCTTAATAATCACTATGTTGTAAATCTTTATTTATCTATCACTCAAGTCATCTGCACATTGAAAATTCCCTATGAATGCAAAAAAATTCCAGGAAATGTACAAAAAGTAGACCACTAAGGAATATGCATATAATTTCTAATATTAAATGAAACAAATATCAGAACAGACTGAAGAACATGGGATTATATCAAAGATCTTTGGAGTAATCACTGGCAGATAAACACATAGATCCAGAAGTGGATGTGGAGATTAAGGGTGAATAGGTGATTAAAGGTGATGAGGAGATTAAAACACAAAGACATTAAAAACTAAGTGAAATGGCAAGCTATTATAACTTAAAGGAACCATTTTTATTATTGGGATGTGTTTGATATCCCTACAGAAGCTAGATCTGGAAAAATTTGCATCCTTCAGAGAATGGTTTGTAAGAACCACCTGTCAGAATGGCCATTATATATTTGTGTTTTCATAATTCTAGAAAGACAAATCCTAAATGAGAAACAGAATATATTTAAGTTAGCTTTAATGAATTCTGTATGCATAAAATTGGGAATCTATCATGTCAAAGCACTTCATTGTTGTAGATATTGTTGATTTTGTGATCATTCATTTTTTGGAATAACTGAGGGATTAGATTATCTTCTGAGTAACCCCTGGTATTTCTATTTGGGATTAGGGGATGTTAGAGATAAGGAAATGTCTTATCTCTTCAGACCAGAAAAGGAATAACAATTATGCCAGAACTGGTGCTTACGGAAGGGCCCAGACCTGATGGACATGATGACTTGAGCTGTAAATACAATATCCCGCTGCCACCAACGTTTACACTAATTAAGTGTATCATGTCAGCTTATGTGACTCTTCTTACTTTAAAATTCATAAAAATGAAGTCCAGAAGTATATTTGCCACACAAGAGTCTGATTGTCAATTGAACACTTTGTATAATACACAACATCAACATAGGAGGTTTTCAAAAATCAATTATAATGAAAGCATTGAAACACTGTCAGGAACTTTCATATAAGCTATATCAGCAAGTCAGCTTGTCTGATTCATACTTTGCTGAGCACTTTCATCTCCTTTGATCCTCACAGCAGAAATTATTATCCCCCTTTTACACACACAATTATGCAACCTTTGACAAATCACTTAACCTACTGGCGCCAGACCCATCCTCTGTAAGATAATGTGATGGAGTGACTATTCTTTGACATTGTTTCTTTCTATTACATTCTTTTTATTTGACCATGAGAATTCTCAACCTATTAAAACCAAAATGACTAACTCTGTAAAAACAAAATCTTACTTTCCATTAAGCACAACTCCTCTTCTGTCATACATAGGAAACACAGCAGAAATGCCCCCAGCATTTGAGACTTACAAATGCTACAATCCACATCTTCACCCCATCAAGGGGTTAACTTTTTTTTTCTTTGGAAATGGAGTCTCACTCTTGTTGCCCAGATTGGAGTACAATGGCACAATCTCGGCTCACCACAACCTCCGTCTCCTGGGTTCAAGCAATTCTCCTGCCTCAGCCTCCCAAGCAGCTGGGATTACAGGCATGCACCACCATGCCCGGCTAAGTTTTTGTACTTTTCGTAGAGACGGGGTTTCTCCATGTTGGTCTGGAACTCCTGGCCTCAGGTGATCTGCATGCCTCAGCTTCCCAAAGTGCTGGGATTACAGGAATGAGCCACTGTGCCCGGCCAGAGCTTAACATTTTTAATTGATCTACATGTTAGAAATATTTATTAATAGAAAATAATAGCATTTTTGTGAGTTTATGTTTTCTTCTTAGTATTCAATGACCTGTCTGAAGTAAGCTCAGGAAGTGAGTTGACACACTGCAAAATTTTCAACCAAAACCACACAGTCATTGTCCACCAATTGAATACACTTTTCATTTGTCTCTCTTGCTGTTCTATTCGTAAGTAGACCTGACGTGTAAAAATAGCTCCAGCAGTAAACCTTTGGTTTCAAAGTGCCTACCATTCCCCATGAGCACTTTTATAACTATAGCTTACTTTGTAGTAAAGTTGTAATGACAGCTGTCATCAAAGGGCTTTCATGAAGCATTTGCTGACCTTTAGATGCTGCATGTAACAAGTGCTGTTGCAAAGTCTTCAGGGTCTTGCTTTGGAATTTCCTACTTCAGCATAGTTTTCATAGGTTAACCTTTAATATACTAAACAAAATTGAATAATTCATGTGTTTTATTTCCCTCATGATTCTCTTATTCCATATGTATTCATTGAGTTCTTCTCACGTGCTAGGAAAAGGATTCGATCTTGTCTATACCACAATGAACAAAATAGACATGCCCATATCAATTTGGAAATTACCACCTAGTGGTTTCACTAAATAGTGAATGAGCAACTATACAAATAAATGTTTCATTAACATTTTAACAAATATCATGAAGTAAATGTGTGGGATATGAGAAAGAATAATGAGATGGAGGACTGCTTGAGAACTAGAACCCAAATAAGGCCAAGACCTGTGTGAGAAGCAGAGGACTGATAGAAGAAAGAAGCTACCCACCAGAGACATGGGCAAAGTAAGATGGGGTACTTTGTAAAACTCAAAAGATTGTATCCCTTCAGAAATTTTTGTCAGCTCGTACTATAAAATTGTTTTCCTATTGATAATCCTGAGATTAACCTTAGCTCTGGCGTTTTTAGATATTCACGACTTTAAAGATTATGGCCAATACTAAATTTTAAAAAAGAAGAGGTTGGTATCAGTTGAATATCTCAAATTTTGATGTTGATGAAACACTAACATTTGTGATATTAATAAATCCTGAACATCTACTTCTTACCAAAGAATTTTTTACTTTTACACAATGTTGTGTTGCTCTCCAGTCCAGTATTATAGTGAGTAAATACATTCTGCAAGAGGTAGAGTAATGCAATCCACTGACAGACTGTAATTTGATGTTACCTAGACACCGTTTATTGTGAAGGTCACAAAGGCCTTAATAGCAAGCAACAGTAAAGACAGAAATATTTAAATCCTCTCCTATGGGCAACTGTCTTTGTGCTGTTTCAACTATCCCCTCTCCAATTTATGCCTCGGACGGTACAATATTCTCACACATTATAGCACTTAATGATTTCTGGAATATATTTAGATCTCTCTTATTTATTTCTCACAGCTATATAATAGAGATAGGAGGCATAAGTTCCATGGAAGGTAGAAGATCTATAGAAGATCATTTCTGTCATATTCCTTAAATAGCCAGGAAATTCCCAATTCCTATATCATTATATTAGTGCTGCCTTCATTCATATTTATCAAAAATGTATAGCCTCTCAAGCACTCTAGAGTGATTTACAATGGATGTTCATTGAGGGTGGAACAAGCATTGAGGTATTTTAAAGGCAGCAAGTCAGGGCTTTTCAAACAATGGTTCTAAAAGTAGGCTGATTGAAAATATACTCTGTGGGGTCTGTCAATTCAACAAGATCATTATTATATTTTAAAATTAATGTTAAATTTCTGGTATCTGTAATCTTGAACAATGCTTAATCTTGATAACACTGATGCTCATGTAATAAACAATGTCAGCAGTATTGCAAAGTGCATATTACTTTTGAGCTTATGTCTGTGTTTTTACCTCTAGTCTATGGCATGCTGATCATGTAAAGTGTCCATGTTTAATATATAGTGCGACGTTTCCTAAACCGAGATTCGTAATGTGTCATTCATCAGTTGATAGAAATACTCAGACTATACTAATTTAAAAATTTATTTTCAAGTCTTTCCTTCTAATTTAGTGTCATAAAGTAACATCAAGAATAACTAGAAGGGAGAGATCATTTTCATTCTTTATAAAGTATTTTTTTCCCCAAGAGCATATTTTACCTGGCCTCATAAAAAAGTTTTCACATTAAGAAAATAATTGTGGAAGAAGTAAACAAATTAGAAAAGCCTTAGAAAGTTCTGTATAAATTACACTGGAAAATATAAACGACAGTAACTATGAGGTTACAGATCTTGAGTATGCTTTGTTTGGCCAGATTTTCTAAACATGCTTGAAAAAAAATTTGACACATAGGGGAATTAATATAACCATGTTTTTTTAACCTAAACTATATTATATATGGCTCTTTGTTTCTGGTTTTTCTAATTCCCTTTACCTTAGTGGCTCTGTAGAGAGTTTCTAGCCCTGTTTCAAAGGACCAGTTCAGCATCTTCCCAGGCCTCATGTGAGCAAATATGAAAGATCTGAAAGTGCAACTGCTCAATACAATGGGGGCTCATTAACATTGTTTTAACAAGCTTCCTCTTATGCAAGCCGTTGTCTAACATACAGCTCTAATTTGAATCCACACTTCTCAGCATGGTAATGAGGGCTCTGCTGAATGCCAGTGTTTGTGCATATACATGAGCTCTCTGCATTTAATTCAATCAAGAAAACAGAAACTTTCAGATTCAAGTTTAATTTGGCATTGGATTAACAATTCTGACAACATTAAAGCATTCCATATGAACTCATACACCTCAAAGAAAGTTTAAGAGGACACGAGGAAATAGTGTATGACTGACATTTACTTTCAAAGGAGAAATACTTAAAATTCTTCTAGGGGGAGTGGGAATCATGTTTTCTGTTTCATCACTGCATTAGCAATGTAACCTGTACTTAGGGGTGGTTTAAGAGATAGAACCTTATGAATCTCAGTTTTGCTACATAAAGCTGACACAGGGCAGGTGAGTTGAGCAGTGGGGCTTATCTTGGAAGGTTCTTGCGTTTGCCTAGGAAAGAATTCAAGGGCAAGCTAGAAGTAAATGAAGAAAACAGCATTATTGAAGAGGCAGTGTTACAGCTCCATGACTGCTCCTGCAGAGCAGGGCTACCCAGTTGGCAGAGAGGAGCAGCTCAGGGCAGTTTTGCAGTCACGTTTATACCCATTTTTAATAACATGCAGATTAAGAGGCTGTGTATGCAGAAAATTTCTAGGGACGGGGTAGTAACTTTTGGGTCATTGAGTCATTGCCATGAAAAAGTTGGGGGTTGGCCAGGCGCAGTGGCTCATGCCTGTAATACCAGCACTTTGGGAGGCTGAGGTGGGCAGATCACAAGGTCAGGAGTTCAAGACCAGCCTGGCCAACATAGTGAAACCCATCTCTACTAAAAATACAAAATTTAGTTGGGAGAGAGGGCACATACCAGTAGTCCCAGCTACTCGGGAGGCTGAGGTGGGAGAATTGCTTGAACCTGGGAGGCAGAAGTTGCAATGAGGTGAGACCATGCCATTGCATTCCAGCCTGGGTGACAGAGTGAGAATCCGTCTCAATAAATAAATAAATAAATAAAATAAAAAGAGGGGATAACTCCTGAGTTTTACGCTGAGTGGCAATGGTGAACTAACATGGCACACTGGTGAGCATGTCTAATGGAAAGCCACTTCCACTCTGGCCCTGTTTTAGCTTGTTCTTAATTTGGTCCAATGTCCAAGCCCCACGTCCCCGGGGTCTCCTACCTCAGAACCATGTGGCCTTAATATGTTACTCCAGTTTTCACATCTGCAAAATATCTTCCTGTAATATAATTGCTAAGACTGGAAAATAAATATATATTGAATGGGCACTTTGGGAGGCCAATGCAGATATATTGCAAGGTTAAGAGATTGAGACCATCCTGGCCAACATGGTGAAACCCCATCTCTACTAAAAATACAAAAATTAGCCAGCCATGGTGGTGCATGCCTGTAGTCCCAGCTACTCAGGAGGCTGAGGCAGGAGAGTCACTTGAATCAAGGAGGCATAAGTTGTAGTGAGCAGAGATCACACCACTCTACTCCTGCTTAGTGATAGAGCAAGACTCCATCTCAAGAAAAAAAAAAAAGAAAAGAAAAAGAAAAATCACTATGTGCCCCATGAATATGTACAATTATTATTTGTCAAATAAA
The DNA here is from genome assembly GCA_963573385.1 of Cacajao melanocephalus. Taxonomy (NCBI): domain Eukaryota; kingdom Metazoa; phylum Chordata; class Mammalia; order Primates; family Pitheciidae; genus Cacajao; species Cacajao melanocephalus. Next base: position 60,282 of record CAUYLG010015350.1, read on the forward strand.
AAATAAATGATGTCCTCTAACCTTGAAAAATAACTAAAATAGAAATATATACAAAATGGAATACAATTCAGTCTTTAAAAACACACACATGAACAATTGTGTCATTTGATACAATATGGTAAAACCTGGAAGACATTATGTTAAGTGAAATAAACCAGTCATGGAAAACCGAATACTGCATTGTCATATTTATTTGTAGCATCTAAAAAAAAATAGCCTACTAAAGTAGAGATTAGAATCGTGGTTAACAGAGGCTAGAGAAAGGGTAGGATGGTTGGGTAAATGTTAAAAAAAAAGAATTGTTGAATTCTAAATTTATACAAATTTATATTCTAAAATTTATATAAAAGAAAAATAATTTTGAAAAAGAACAAAGTAAGCTTACTCACATTACCTAGTCTCTGTACCTGTTATAAAGACATAGTATTCAAAGTAGTACAGAATTTGAGAAGACATAGATATGTAGATCAAATAAATAAAAAATAGTCTCCAGAAATATGTACTCAAATTGAAGATCAATGAATTTTTAACAAAGTTATAAAGGGAACTTTCTGGAGAAGGAATAATCTTTTCATAGTGTTGGAACTGTTGGACACATGTATGCTAAAAATGAAACTGAATCTGTATCTCCCATCCACTTAAACAAATCCTTAAAATGTATTGCATACCTAATGAAATTCAAAATTGAACAACATAAAACAATCAAGCAAACAAAATCCACTAGAAAACATAGGGGAAAACCTTTATGATCTTGCACTAGGCAAAGTTTTTTTAGGTACATCACAAAGGCACAACTCATAAAATAAAATATTGATATTGAATTTACCAGAATAAAGACATTGTACTCTATGAAAAAATATATCTCATTAAGGAGCTGAAACACAAGCTACACACTGGTAGAAAATACATTAAAATCATATATCTGCATCCACCAATATAAAGAACTCTCAAAAATCAATAAGGAAAGTAAATATTCCTAACATTAAACAAAATATTTGAAGAGTCACCTCTTCTAAACAGACATATGGATGGCAAACGAACATGAGATGCTGAACATCAATAATAATTTGGGAAGAGAAAATTAATACTATAATATGATATGACTGCATGTTTATTAAATTTCTAAGAAATTACAAGTACTGGAAAAACCATAAAGCAACTGGAAGTCACAATGCTTTTCTTAAGAGTGCAAAATGATACAGTCACTTTGGAAAACATTATTTCAATTCCCTGTTAAGGGAACATTTACCATATGATCAATCAATCCCAAGCTAGCTGTTTATCTATGTGAAATGAATAAATAAATGTTCACCCAGTAACCTATATGTAAGTATTTATAGCAATATAATTTTCAATCAACAGAAACTGAAAACAGCCATTTGTGCTTTACCTGTGGAATGAATTTAAAATATATATTACATCTATACAATGGAATACAACCCAGAAATACAAAAGAATAGATTGATATATGAAACTATATGGTTGAATCTAAATTTGAAAGAATCCAGAATCAAAAGGCTTCCTAGTATATGATTCAATTTATTTGAGTTTCCTACAAACACAAAACTACAGGAAGAGAAAACAAATTAATGACAATGCCAGGGGAGGAACTGTCTGTAAAGGAACATGGAGGTATTTTTTCCAGTGTTGAAAACACCTTCATATTGGTGGTGGTCACACGACTGAATATGTTGATAAAACTAAAGTGGATAGATTTTATTTTATGAAAATTATACTTAATTAAAAATGGAAAAATCACATTTATATTCATTTATTAGACTTTGAGATAGCTGATTTTTGCAGATAGCTGATAACTCTAAGTTCCTTCCAATTTAATTTATAGCTAATTCTTATTTAACAAGAGGAATTAAGTTCATTTTCCAAGATTATACAGCAAATCTACTATTCAATGAGAAAAATTATCTAGCCAATTCTTCTAATGAGTTTATTTTATTTGTTTGAAATACTTTAACAGCTGATGGTCAATATTCTGTGTCTGGAAATAATTTTTAACCAAATAATACTGTAAGCTTTGAAAAAATGTTATAATCATAAAGACAGCTCTTCTGTTCGAAGATAGAACTGTGACTCTTCCCATTGTGAAAGCTTTATAAAGACTGAATTAATTGAAACACACATATTTTAGATTATACAATTTCAACTTATTTTAAAAAAACACCATACCAAATAAGGCTCAAATAAGGTTTTCTGAAGTGACTTAACAGCTCATGTCTTGAAAATTACTTTTTCAAAAATAATATTTCAATTTACAAAACAATATAATTTAAAATATGCATATTAATAATCTTATGTTTCAAAGTATAATATTTTAAGATACTATTATAATTAAAGGTTATAATGTGTTTACAATGGGAATATGTTACACATAGAATCATTTGGATAATCATGATGTATTCATATTCTAACGTCAGATATCTCTCTTCTTTGGATATTTGCCTTCTAAGGCAAAATTTTTCTAACTGTAACCTAAGGGTGCAGAGAAAAACAACCGAATCTACTAGCATTCCCTGCAGCTAACACAATTAAACAAAGAGACATACAAAGAAATGTAGATAGAACTTTTAGTTAATCTCCTTGAGAAAAGAAATACGGAGCTAATGTGAACCCTCTTGGCCCTTCCTCTTCTTCCTTGAAAATGTCTTGAAACATGAGGTGACCTTGAGAATGCAAGTAATGAGCTAGTGCTGCAAGCAGTGAAAAACCATAGGTCTTTGGTGCCATCATGAGGTTCTAATACAAATAGTAAGTTACTTTTGATCCATGTGTCTAACAAAAAATTGTAACTGATAATCTCATTTAAGCTGCTCTATTTCCAGTCATTGCTACTAGCAGACAAACTTAATTCTTAACTGGTATAGTTGAGGCTAAAGTGAAATGAAAAGACATCAATGAATAGTAGTTACACTTGCAAACTGATCAGATTTGTGGCTTAAAAATCATATGAACTACATAGTGGAGAGTGGCTTGAAGCAGTAAAAAAATGGACATGAAAATTGTGGAGGTTGCCTATTCCAGATAATGATCATTTTGACAGGTGTATGGCAGTGGAGATGAAGAAAGCCAGGCTAAATATAATAATTTGGAAAAGGCTCAGTTACAGATAAATTAAGACATAAAACCTGCTTGTAGACATGCACCTACACCTTCACTCTGTGGATTCTTTTGTGAGAGCTGCTAACAACCACATCTGTAAGCTAAAGGCTCCTAACTTCAATAATGGGTAATTCCAAAGGCAGTCAGTAATATGTATTCATATATATCCTTATATCTTCTTGCCTCTGGCTTCCGTGTGCTGAACAAGTGGGACTTTCAGTCTTTTCTAGAATCTTTCTGTTGATATATTTTTGAAAATTCATAAAATACCTGTATAATGTGAATCTTTAAGCTTGTATGATTTTGGAATCCTGAAGTACAACACATTCTTCTTTCCATTTGGTTGCACTTGACATTGCATTCCCAGACATTTCAATCTAATGCTTCTATCTATATTACTTTCCAATTTCCTCCATAGAGGTGTGCTGGAAAATTCATATGCAAGTGTCTATACCATTACACATTTTTTTTCTTTTTTTTTCTTATGTTTTGAGATGGAGTTTCACTCTTTGTGCCCAGGCTAGAGTGCAATGGCACGATCTTGGCTCACTGCAACCTCTGCCTCCTGGATTCAAACGATTCTCCTGCCTCCGCCTCCCAAGCAACTGGGATTACAGGCGGCCGCCACCACACCCAGATAATTTTTGTATTTTTAGTAGAGACAGTGTTTCACCATGTTGGTCAGGTTGCCCACGAACTCCTGACCTCAGGCAAACCACTTGCCTTGGCCTCCCAACGTGCTGGGATTACAGGCGTGAGCCACCACTCCCGGCCCACGTGTCTAGCGAACTGCTGAATACAATTACCTGCACATAGTACGGAGTAAATTTCAGTTCTTTTTCAATTAAAAAGGGACTTAAGCAAACCCATTTAATCTTTAAAACTGAATGAAAAGGTATTTTTTTCTCTATAATAATGTTTCATTTTTCTGTATAATGAATAAGGTACTAAATTTCAATGTATTTTAAATTCCAAAACAAATAATAAAGAAAGGGTAAATTTAGGTTAAGTCCTGTTCATTCCATTGAGTTCTCCAATCTTTAGTTGTTACTAATGATATATGTTATTCTAAAACTAAAATTAGGCTGAACACAGTGACTTATTCCTGTAATCCTAGTATTTTAGGAAGCGGGTGGGAGGATCACTTGAACCCAGGAGTTTAAGGCTGTACCAAGTTAGGATTGCAGCACTGCACTCTGTACTGGATGAAACAGCAAGACCCTGTCCCAAATGAATAAATAAATAATTACATTTAAAATTAAATTATATCCTCTACCTTCCCAAAGAATTAAGCACAACTCTCAACCGCATTCCAAGTAAAACAAAATTGAACTTCTCCATTATGCAATAATAATTAAGGTATTAATGATCATGTATTAAAATAATAAGCACCATGTACTCTATCTTATTCTCATGATTATCTTTAATATGGCTACCTTACTTACATTTTATTAATTCTTACTTCATATCTCAATTTGTGGTGATTACTTATGATATGTACTTTCCTCTTGGATTTTATTGTGTTCTTACCTCTTCCTTACTGGCTGTTTAATGTACGTGTTCACTAAAAAATCTAACACTTACATGTGATCCTGGTTTAACCTATTTTCCTTTTTAAATTCTCAATGGGATAACTTTGAGTGACATGTTTATGATTTTATCTTCTTATTTATTACTTCCATTTGATATTTAAGGCCCCAGGTGGCAACCATGGCCTCTATACAATTTTGTTTGTATGGCACCTGTACTGAGCTCAGATTTTTGTCTTGTTTTCATTTAGTTAATATATAAATGTAGGTAATCTCTGTTATTCATCATTTTAGCCTCTGATTTATACCTTTGAAAATCCATTAGTTTAGCCTCATTCTCACTAAAAATAACTTCTCAGACTGTTTCTTTATCAAGGGCAAGGATGAATCAAGGGCTTAATTATGCCTGTTACTTTAGTACTTGACATGATTCTTGGGCACAAATGAGAATTTATTCAATATTTCTTGTATGTATTAACAAAGCAAACTCCAAAGACCCCAAAATACCAAGTGATGTTGGTTATATAGCAAGGCATAACCAATTTCACTGGGCTTATTTTTCTTAACTGACAATGAAAAGCTTTATCTTTTGCTGTGTCCTAGATAGTTGTACTAGCAAAGGGTTTTGTCTCAAGCAGGACTAATATGACCTTAAAATACTGCATTTAGAAACATATTTTTTTCTGCCTGAAATACAGCACTTATTGAAAGTCTAAATTAAATACAAGTAGAAGTGCTTTTATGAAATTCTATTATGGCTCAAAATTGAAGTCTAATAAGAAAACCCATCACAGGACACTACTAGATAGTAATTCATGAGCTACTGACATTTCAGGTTTTAGTTCTTAATGCATAGGAAACCAATTATTACCCAAATGACAACATATGTCTAAGTCTCTTATTGCCAAGAACTACATATTCAATCATTCTACTTTTGACTATTCTGTGGCTCTCTTTTGAGCTCTATTTATTGTTGTACGTGTGCATACTTTCCAAACTGTCATTTGCTGTCATTTGCGCACATGGGATAAATGAATGATTCATTCTTTATCTTTTTTATTTTAAAGCAATCCTCTTGTTCTAAAGGAAAAGAAAGTGTTGGTTTTCCTCCAAATTGTAGTAAGAAAGTTAATTGGAAGCAGTGAAATAGTAAGTTTCTAAAATGTTATTCTTAAGCAAAAGTCAACCATGTTTTATAAACATGTAAAATGAGGAGTATTTCAGTTTATTTGCTATAATAGATACCTACGAAAAACCAGACAAACAAAAAGGAATAGCGTGCTGTGTTTTACAACATGTATGCAAGGAACCCCTGTCTTAGATTATTGAATATGTAGATTTTTGAACTTTAATTCCACTGTCTCATCAGAGTCTCATTTTCATAAAATGAGGACTCAGACAATTTGTTAGTCATTTTTAAACTAAAGGTTAGAATCAATGATTTATTTCATATCATTGGCTTTGTTTGTTGATTAATTTGTTTGCTTTTGATTGTGTTTGTTTTCTCTGTGCAATTTTGAGAAGGCATGCTTGTGAAAATGACTTTCAGTATACCCAGTCTTGCAGTTTACACTTAGGAATACGCTGGGGGTGATTTGTATTTGGTGTTTTGAACCTGCAAAGTGCATAGCCAGAGTCTAAAAATTTGTCAGAAATGTTAGGAAGACATCCTGAGAGTAGGAGGGTGCACTCTCTTCAATATTCAATGAGATGTTGGTGTCAGGATGATCTGAGAGTTTTTGTGTGATAAAGGAAAACACACACATACACCACACACACACACACATAGTTGTCTTTTTATAATTCTTTACATGGCTGCCCTTTGATTAGGCACCACAAATGATTATCTTTCAATTACTAGTTGATACTATATTTAAAAAAGTAAATACTGAGTTAGCTTAATGTAATGCTAAAAACATAAAGAGAGGTTACTATTAAACATAACTAAAGTGATACTATAAAGAAAGTTTCCCCAGCACCGTATGAGTTTTCTTGATATCAAGAATAATATATATGGGTACTTAATGTGTCAGTAATGTTGCAATAGTTTATTAATTAACCTTAAAATAGAGTCAGACTTTTAAAAAGGCAATGAGGTGTTTGCTAGATTAATTAGGACTCAACCAGGAAATAACATAGTTTATATAAATATAGCATATGACAAATGGCATAGCACATGGTCTTTTAATGCATTATTAAATTGCAACTGTCTTGGGCAAAAGAAATATACATAAAGACTGTCAGGAAAACTTAAAGTAATATATCATCTTCTCATAAATAATAGTTACCTATCAACATGGAACTGCTTTGTGTGCAGCAATTCAAGTTAAAGAGTACCGTTTCTATTGCCAGTGTACCTGCACTGTTCAAGTATATATATATTTTAAACTAAGTTTCAGAAGCACTTAAGCCACTACTTATGACTAACAATAAAAACACATGCATGGTTTAGACAGGAGAGTTTTACTATCTTATAATTTTTAAAAACTCATATACACAGTTTCAATGCATCTAGTTATATACTGTATAGCCATGTTGTAGAAAAAGTGAAAACTTAAATTGAACTGAAACTATTTTATTGTACTTATTCTTACCCTATTTTAATAATAAATTGCTTTGTAACATTACAATTTGTTATATATTCATCTCATTTAATCTTCAAAATGACCTTCTATGAAATACAGTTTTATGAAATGTATCATAAACGTAATACTGAGTTTTCATTTATTTATTTATTTTTCTTTGTTTCGTCTAAAAGAAAATGGGATACATGTACAGAATGTGCAGGTTTGTTACACATATCTATGTGCATTATGCTGGTTTGCTGCACCTATTGACTGGTCCTCTTAATTCCATCCCCTCATTCCCAACCCTCAACAGGCCCTGGTGTGTGTTGTTCCCCTCCCTGTGTTCATGTGTTCTCATTGTTCAAGTCCCACTTATAAGTGAGAACATGTGGTATTCGGTTTTCTGTTCCTGTGGTAGTTTGCCGAGGATGATAGCTTCCAGTTTTATCCATGTCCCTTCAAAGGACATGATATCATTTCTTTTTATGGCTGCATAATATTTCATGGTGTATATGTACCACAGTTTCTTTATCTGGTCTATCATTAATGGGCATTTGGGTTGGTTCCCTGTCTTTGCTATTGTAAATAGTGCTACAATAAATATACTGTGGATGTGTCTTTATAGTAGCATGATTTATATTCCTTTGGGTATATACCCGGTAATGGGATTACTGGTTCAAATAGTATTTCTGGTTTTAGATCCTTGAAGAATCGCCATACTGTCTTTCACAATAGTTGAACTAATTTACACTCCCACTAACAGTGTAAAAGCTTTCTTCTTATTATTTCATAATAAAGTACAATAGATAACCTTTATACAGTAGAACTGAGGTATCTATTGGTGAGGGGAGCATTACCATTATTTAAAAAAAATTTTGTATTTGTGTTTGTACACTAGCAGAGAAAGTCCATTCCACTAGAATGGAATCCCTAATTTCAGTGGGGATGATGAGGTCCTCGAGTACCAGAATAATGATCACCACTTAGTAACCAGAGATGTTAGTATGGTTATCATAATGAACAGCAGACTCAGAACTAACATCAGAACTGTATACCAATAGTAATTACATTAACCCATCAATCGTGGTATCCTAGAACAAAAATAGATCTCTTATACATTCCTATGAAGATTGTATAAAATTCTCCTCTTTGCTTGTTTTTCAAAAACTTTAAAAAAAAGATTAAACAGCAACAACAACAAAACTTGAGTCATCAAAAAGACGTATATAAATTTTGCAGTTCTCTGTCAGTTCACAAGCTTGGAACCCCTGGAATAATAAGGAAGTATCCTTGAAGAAAGACTCTACATTTTCAAAAAATATTATTATACATCTTACACCTGGCATTCTCTGAAAGGACGTATATCACAATGAGAGTAACTGCACAGGGGAAGAAAAAATAGGCAAAGGTTTCAGCAATTAATTATTCAAAGCAAATATTGATAGTTTAGGAGCCAGAATGCCACTTGGGCAAATTGAATTTTGCCTGCTTAAATCTTATCACTATTCTTGTAGTTCTATAAACCTGATCTGTGATTATTTCTCTATTTTCTGAATGTATGGTTAGAATGGATATACAAAGTCATTGTAGAGTCATCCTATTGATTCTCTGACATACATAAGAATATTGCTCATCTTGCTTGCCAACACGATTAATCAAAAGAAACACTACATCCTTGAAAACAGCATTGAAATTAGTTACTGCATTAGAAACTTAAAAGAAGCAAGAATCATGACATTTTTATCACAGCCCCACTTAAATTACTCTGAATTATTGTAACAAGAGAACAATGTTTCCATTTACAGTGGTTGTTAGAGAGATGGGCTTCTCTCAAAAATAAAATTATAGCCCAGCATCTTAAATGTAGAAGTTGATTTGGATTTGTTAAACACAATAAATAAATCTAGCAAGGGTAGCAGGCCATCTTCCACATTATGCCTGAGGGTCCATCATCTTTCTGCATTAGAGAATTATTTATACTATAGAACCTTATTAACTTATTATCCCTCTTGGGACATCACTCAGATTCACTGTATTGAGCTATCATGACAAGATAATATGGTGTCCATGAGTAACACATACCTTCAGTATCATTGGAGAAATTGTTACAAAACTCTGAGATATGAATACCACCCAAAGTGAGGGACCTGCTATTTCAATAAAGTTATTTAGAGTCTTTTTCTCCCCCTCTATAGAGAAAGGCAAATTAAATCTTTTTGAATCACTTCCCTAGAGAAAGCAACACAATATTTAAGCCTTCTTAAATTTGGAAGAAATATGTAACTAATCTACTTATTGCATTGCCAAAAAGGGCGTTGAATTTGAGTAAGGGCACCAGAAGGAATGGCTGCCTCGCTTGTACTCAGGGAATCCAGTGATCCTCAAACTATCAGCCAGTGACAAGTTCTGATAGGAAACACACAGGAAGTAATTTTGGTCCAATGTAATTCTCTTTTCAACAAGTATTTAATCTTCTTTAAACAAAGAGCTCTGGCTTATAATTTAGTCCTCACTGAGATTAAAAACAAGAAAATGAAATAATAATTGACTATGTGACCTAACTCCATTATTAATCATGTGCTGTTTGAATCACTAAGCCAAAAATAAATGTGACCAGCATCATTGCATATTTAAGCCTAAGTTGCTTGATCCAGAAGACATTCTAAAGGTACACGTTTCTCTCTTCTTTCTCAGGTCATACCGCAAACTTTACCTTAACTCATAACTATGAATTGATTAATAATTTCTTTATTTGATTCAGGAGGAAAAATAACAAGTCTTACTTACAGATAACATTGTCTATTTGAAATACTGTCATATTATACCTCACTTAGGGAAGGCTCTGATGGAAAAAGGGACAAATCTTCATTTTTAAAATAAAGTAATATGTCTATGGTTAACTGTGGCTAGAAAGAGAAGTCATCCAAGTGTTGATCTGTGCTAATTTATGAGCTGTTATTACTAATCTGTTTAGCTGGTAGGGGATTTGTAGAAATTAGATTGGAGAAAAAGGTACTAGGGTAGAAGATTAGAAAAAAGTTAACTTTGCAGAACATTATATAAGTCAACATTTTAAAATAAACTATAAATTATAAAATTCTCTGTGTCCCAAGTAAATGCTCAAGACTGAGATTCTTTTAAAAATTATCTGAGTATAATCTCTTTTTAGTGGATTCCAGTTGACTTCTTTCCCCAGTCACCACAATATTCACATGATAGATGTGTGAACACAGAAGGCATAGAAGTGGGGAAGTAAGTTATATATACAAAAGAAAGATATGAATTTGTTTTCTTCTTAAGACTGTAGTAGCTATTGTAACATCTGAGTTCTCTACATGCTTAAAATAGTGACCAACTATAATCCCCCTGATGAATTTACTGGTGGCAGGTTGATCATATTAGACCCATACTAATATGAAAATAAAAGTGATTTATCTTGCTGGAATAGAATATTGACTTTCCTTTTGATAGAACCATACATAATCCATACTCCCACTAAATCCATCATAATCTTATTCCATTCAGTATTCTTTCTGACTATAGAAAACTTTCAGATATCAAAGAATAAAAGTTATTTATCAAGCTAAATATTACAGAATTCGTTGAGTCCCTAATCCCCTATACTCATTGTGAGAAATAATTGAGCACAAATAATAGTCCTCTGACCTATCAGTATTGAGTTTATGTCCAAATGAGACAAAACACCTGATATGGTTTTGCTCTATGTCCCCACCAAAATCTCATCTCAAACTGTAATCCCCAAATGTTGAGAGAAGGACCTGGTGGAAGGTGATTGGATCATGGAGGTAGTTTCCCCCATGTTGTTCTCATGATAGTGAGTGAGCTCTCATGAGATCTGATAGTTTAAAAGTGTGGTACTTCCTTTTGTGCTGTCTCTCCTGCCACCGTGTAAGACATGCTTTGCTTCCTGTTCGCCTTCTGCCATGATTGTAAGTTTCCTGAGGCCTCCCCAGCCATGCAGAACTGAGTGAATTAAACATTTTTAAAAAAATATATCTCCCAGTCTCAGGTAATTCTTTATAACAATGTGCAAACAGACTAATACACCACCTAATGAGGTTGAAATGCTGTCCCACAGGCTGTTGGCTATGCTACTAGGCAGTACACTAAATGGATGCTATTTCAACTACACTGAGTGCACCTTAATTGAGAAAATCAGAGGTGAAAGAGTCGTGTTGCACATTATTTCCACATCATGAAACTAACAGTTGCTTCCCTATCCCTATTACTTTCTCCTTTCCAAGATATAAACTTTGGTATCCAAAGAAAAAACTTTTCCATTATATGGGTTTGCAATTTACTCATTAAATTAAAACTTGAGTTTGCCTTCCAGCAATTTGGGACTTCTCATGGCACAGACCAACCAGCAAAAATAGATAATTCCCTTGCCTTATAAAGAAACTCACAACCTGCACTACAGCTATCTATTATACCTAAGGCTTTATGGTTTTTATGTTTTCATTCTATGCCAAATTATTATATACTTACTAATTATATTTCATTTTCTCTGAGCAAAAATTCAGGGAGTTTTAAATTGTAAACCTAGAGAGAGGTTTATGACATTTATAAATTATTCAAGTTAGTAAGGAGGAAGTTGTATGATACCCTTTAAGTCTGGAATGACTGAATGAAACCCTTCTAATCGTGGGAGAATTAACAAGACATCTTGAGACTGTTACTCTGTCATACTTATTCTAAGAATTGCAAAAAACTTTACAGTATGCAAATTGATAGAGAAAAACTTTCTAGTGTATGTGTGTATTATGTTGTATACTACATAGGATGGAAATTCTAGGATCAAAATTACTGACACCATAGAGAGTGTAGTAGGTCACGGCAATGCCCTTGGATTCTGGGATGGGGAATTATGAAAAAAACCAATTATAGTTCCTTATGGTTACTGAGATAAGCTTCAAGCAGTTATTAAATGCATATAAGCTTCAAACAGCTATTAAATGCATATTTAAAAAATACCAGCATGTGCTTTCAAAATTGGCTTTCATTTCTCAAAATCTCCTCACAGATTGCTCAGCTAAATAACAATGCCTATGAACTCCTGACTTCAGGAAGAATTTTACTGATGACTCCAATGATTTCATCTGTAGTTGTATCTCACATTCTGACTCTTTGTGCTATTCATTGACTTACCAGACTTTGTGCCAATCAATGAGTTTATCAGATCAGATGGGGTATGTTCAGCATTTTGCTTTTATATTGTATATATTTAGTGTATGTCCCACCTAATTTTATTTAAACTAATTTATTCTAGTAGCACATATATAGCAACATTTTCTGGAGTGGATATATTAATAATATCCTTCTTCTTTTATTGTTTTACTTTTTCCACACTTTCTAAAATAATAATTTATTATCTACATGTATATGCACATGTTCACACAAACTTAGGAATATCAAACATATGTATCTTTGGATAAAGGACCCTTTAAAATGCTGGCATTCAAATTTATCAAAAGAGCTTTTACTGTGAGAAACAGAGGTGAGAAAGTTTAATTTTCAGTCAGGATGGTTAATCTATCTTGTTATCCCTTTGTAAACGTTTGCTTAATATTTTGTATGAATTACTTTCTATCCTGACAAAATCTATAACTATTTTAATTTTTCATTGTTTAAATATTTAACAATAGTGTTGTCTGCACTGGAGTATAATTTGCCATTTTTGTTTCATGTCACGTATTCATTGCAATAATAAAACTAGGTTTAATTTTAATGATTTCATCAGAATTGTTATCTTTGCTATAGGATAACAAACTCACATTATTCCTTACAAAATTTCTGACAGCAGACAGTGAACTTATCCGTATTTTAAAATTAAAAGTATTTTTTTCTGTTTTTTTTTTGTTTTTTTTTTTTGTTTTTTTTTGCTAATCATGGAGAAAGCTATGAGGAAACCACGGTTTAATCCCTATGTATTCCTTTCCGTATAAGCCTTATCAACATTGCACAGCTTGCTGCTCTTTGAAACACTGTTGCTGCTGCATAAAGTACCCATTAATATCACATTTAATTGTAAGAGGTTGTTAAATATGCTAACATACTTTTATACAGGTATTTTTAAAAGTTTATGTTGTCATTTATGTCACGAATACTATTTCGCAGTTCTATTATCCATTTGCAAAAACATGCAGCTTTTAAAGTTTTTTTGTAAGTAGCATTTCAATCCCTTTTTATTTCAAGTAAAAATTGAAAATAAAGTAACATTTCTAGAGAATTAAGACAGGAATTGTAGAGTTAGGTACTCTGAAGTGGATAAAAGTAATACATGGGTCTGTATTTATTAAATAATGCTAAACAACACGTACACTTGGGGTTAAACACATCTCTAGGTTTGAAAATATACTCACCATTCCTAAAAATTCTCTAACTGAAAAATGGCTGATACGAAGACTCACAACAATGATTATTTCCAGCAATGTATAAGTTTAAGTTTTAATAAACACATTATTTGAAAAAGCTTTGAGGGACTTGGCTTCCATACAGAGTCCATTTTCTAGAATAGGTGAGATGATCCTTGAAATTCTATTCAATACCCCTTCATTAATCATTCCTATTAACCTATAGTCTTCTACCCTTTCCTTGGTTGATCCGCAACTACATGAAATTTCATGCATGTTTTTTCATAGTCATTATCTTGGTTCATCTCACTCCTTTCTCTCTCTCTTTCTTTTTCTTATACATATTAGGCCTGAGATACTTTTTTATTTTTTACTTTTTTCATCATTATGAATCCTATTTCAATAATCATGTTAAATGGTATGTTTTCTAGAAATCTTTATTTTATAACTCCATTTAAAATTACGTCTGTACTATATCTTATAATTAGGTCTTAGATTGATTTCAGTTTTACCCTATAACAAAACTGTGAGCTTCTTCAGGGGGAAATGCTCATTATTATGCATATTTATACACCTATATTGCCCAGTTTATCCTGCTGATGATGGTTTCTTGATAAAGCAAATGCCATTTACTGCCTGAATAATATATGATATAATTATATTGAGCTGATTTCTGCCGTAAAATTCAATTGCTTATACTCATTTTTGTTTAGGTTTGAGCATTTCTCCAATGTTCAACATTTTGGAGGATATGGCTGAAAATTTCAAGGTGAACCATTTATCACTGATATTTCAAAACTCTTTTAATCAGAAACTACTAGAAATTCTGAATAGTAAATTGGCCAGTGGATTGCATAATCATAGCAAAGTTAAAGAAAGGCTCAGCAACATACAGTGATATGGAAAATAAACTCATCACTGTTTATTTATTGTTCATTTAAATAATTAACCAAACATTATTAGATTCCTTTAAGAATTAACCATACTGCTTCCAATCATTTTATTTAAAAATATAGTATACAATAAAATAATAAGCCAGAGCAGACATCTTTTTTTACCTTTTGGCGGGTAGGAGAAATTTTTAAGAATAAAATACAACTAAATGAAGACATAATGACATTTAGGTAAGTGCTCAAACACAAAACCGAATGCTACTTTAGATAGAAAGGGAGAGTAATATACTGGATTTAAGAGCTGGGAAATAGATGCTGAGTAGAAGATAATAAAGCTAATAAAAGGGGGTATACACTTGAAGCTTTTAAGATAAAAAGTATAGTAGTCACTAATTATGTGTACTAGCCATTTATAAAGTTGGACATACAATATGCCAGCCTCTTTCAAGGTGCTAAGAATCTATAGTAAAGAAGAAAGTTTGTTTGTAAATGAAACATTATAATGGGGGAGACCAGTGAGGAAATCAGTGTGCTAATTGCCATTTGTGAGTTGGGTCGCTGATCTTACAAGACTTGTTGAAAACTAATGGCAGGATTTGATAAGGACCAATTAACTTGCTCTACAAATTATTTTAAGATTTCATTTATTTCACGAATATTCATTGAATGCCTAGTCCTTGACAGGGACAAATTAAGTCCTTGGGGTGCCAGGATGCTCAGGAGAGACAAGATACCTGTTTCTTGATAGAACGTAGGTCTAATATTCATACTTGTAAGCAGTTGTAAAGCAATGGGCCAGTTAGAAGAATAAATTAATGAAGAGGGAATCTCAATTATTTCTGGACACCAGGATAAACAGTTCTGTAACAAAGGTACTAAGTCATACCCATATGGAAGCTGGGCACAGTAGGCGTGATTCATAATTGACACTATACTACTCACTGACAAAGAATAATGAAGAGAAATGTATGAAAATGAGGACTGCTGTGCACATTTTCTTCCAATTCAGTCATCTATGAACTAATATCTGATTGATTATGTGTTTGTAATATTTAATTCAAATGCAGTCCTTCGTGGGAATTTGTTAAAATTTAAATTCTGTGGGTCACCCTCCATACCTCCCAAGCCAAAAGTCCTGCAGTTATCCTTTATAGTCTACTTTAACAAGTTATACAAATAATTCTTCAGCACACTAATGTTTGAGAACTCTTTAAAAGATCTTAAACTAAATATTGAGCCTACAAAATACATTAGAATAAAAAGGTTCAAAATAATATCTTTTAAAATAGGTATACTTGCCTTGCTTTGTTTAAGTTGTTTTTTTCTATCCTTGTGAATTATTTATTGACACTTCTTATACATAAAACATCTGCTCTCTTTTCATCAAACCAACAATCTCATGTCTAATAGTATCTCTACTAAGAATTTTCTTCTTCAAGAAAGTCAAAGTTAACTTTAAGAAAATAAGCAGAAAAAATAAACAAGTATGCTCATTATGTATTAACATTGAACTTTACCTTAACTTTGATCCTTGTCTTTCACCTAAAAAGTTTCACGTTTTTTTCAGTTTTTCTATTTAAATTTCTAGTGAAACAGTAAAGTGGTTAATTACGTTTACTTGAAATCTTGAACTATTTGAAGAATGGTATATGGTAAATACTAACAAAATCTAAGAATATACTACATTATTAAATATATTTTATATTCTGTATTATACTATAATTTGATGTACACTATACTTTGTACATCATAAGTACTGTGATTTAATAGATAAAGTAGACTTTTTATATTTGGAAGACGGTGTTGCCTAATATAATACATACGGGGAAGTGAATGACATGCTACTCTCTTTTTAATTAGAAAAAACATGACACAATATGACTTACACTTTATGTTTACTTTGAGCTCACTGACAGTAAAAAAGAAAAGAAAAGAAAAGAAAATCATTGCATTCTATCCAATATGACATTTAGATTTTTCCACTCCAAATCAATACAGTAGAACCCAGGATTTAGAATACTATCAATAAGTGATCAAGGAACAACTGAATATTGCAGATATGTGATAGATGCCAAATTTCTGGTGGGGATCAAAATCTGTCAAAGACAGTAGCTGCTATCATGGATCATCTTCCTGAGTGCCTGGTTCTCCAGTGACTTATGAGTGTGCAGGAAGCACAGTGTAGATGGAAAGTATAAAAAAAAAAAATGGTCTGCATTTCCTGTGTGGTACCCACGGCCAGATGATATAAACTCAAAGGTCAGGTGATAGCAAAGGAGAAAGAGAGGAACAACAGAATATTTTAATTAGAATACATTTATAATGGTTTTTATCAACCTACGTGGTACATACTGTCATAATACTAAGTAGAGAAATTTTTCCTTGTCATAACTTGTGAAAGAGTGGTTATTATTCCGAGTTGAAATTCCAGTAATCAAAGATATGTCTGAAGTAGTATATAATCTGAAATTTTGGTTTTGCTTATATCCCTTTATTTTGATACAGTCTTTCAATGTTCAATAGAGTAACAAACACTAGGAAATTTACCTTTTAAAAAACTTTTACACCTTTTCCATGTAAAAATTTTCATTTAAGATAGTTTATGAAGTGCTTTGAATCAACATGGCTTCACTACTGTCCTTTGCTAACTCAGAAATAAAACAGAATTATAAAAAATAATAATCTACTCATATAAGTATTAAATAATAAATTCTCTAAGGTGATATATGTACAAATATATATATAAATCATATAAATCTAGATATAAATATACTATATATAAAATATATTTTATATGCAATATATAATATATATGTTTTATTTTATATACTATATATATACATAATATATATAAAATAAATGAGGTACTATATATTTCTTTATATATATTATATACATATATAGTATAGATTCCCTTCCCTTTTTAAATTCTACTCTTTCTTTTCTCCTTCCTTTTATAAATATTTATAATTCATTTTCTATTATCTAAAACTGCATTAGGCATACATTTCATTTTTGTTATATATTATTAATAATCTCATTACACATGTATATATAGACATTCTTTTTCTACTCAAAGTACAAAGCTTCAGAGTTTATTTTCTATTGTAAGAAATGCTTAAGAAAAATTAGTTATACTTGCTTTAGGTAACATTTTCATTTCACTTCAAATGCATTTCAAATAAAACAATAAGGCTATGTCAGTGGAAATCCATATAGACATAACAGAGTTCTTTTTTCTTTTGTAGTCATAGCTTTAAAATCAATTATATGTGGGCAAAGGGAGCCTGAGGATACCAACTGAGTCAACACGGTTTTATTGATAGTGGCCTGTCCTTACAGCTGAAACATACTTTAGCCGTATGTCAATCATATACTAACTGCAAAGCCTTTATTATTTTTCCCTAGATTATTACTTTCTTCTTAGTTTAAATGGATTGGAAAATTGAAATGCTATTTTACATTTTCTGCCTCCTAGAATAAAAAATAAAACTAATCTAAACAGTGGCAACTAGCAATGTATCAACTTTGTCAGTCACTATTGACATAATATTCAATTCTATCTGTATGCTAATATCAATTTATTTCTGGAAATGCATTTTTCAAATATGTGCCAACCAAGAACATGAAGCATTCATATAATTTCAATGAACAAATATGGAGAATTTTTAGCAATATGGTGTCAGTGATTACATTTTGGCAAAATTTAGATGAAAAGCAAAAGTCAGTAAAATCCAGAATTTGTCTATATTCATATGGTATTTTAGAGCTATTTTTGGAGCTCAAAGTGTTAGCCAATACAAGCAATATTCTGGTGTAGACTTAAAGGTCATTAAAATATATCTTAATTATAAAATAATTTTTAATCAATATGTTTGGATTACAGAAAAAGGATATTAACCAGTATTGTCTTGTATACTTCTTTGTATAAAGGGCGTAAACATCTCTAGACTTTATTATTTTTCTTCAGTAGTTAATACTATAATGAATAAAAATTTCAGTTATGAATTTTATATGAAACATATTTATGTTATTTTATAGCAATTAATTAAAAGTAGTCCATGAATTGTGCTAAAATGCTTTGACCCTTTGTTCACTTGAGCTTAGAGCATGAATTTTTATAACAATATTTTCACTTCTGTCTCTGTTTGTTTGGGGTGCTATAACAAAATACCATAATCTAAGTGCCTTACAGATAAGAGAAATTTATTTTCACAGGTATCAAGACAGGGGAATTCCAAGATCAAGACATCTGCAGATTTGATGGCTGGAGAAGATCTACTTGCTGTCTCAAAATGAGTGTGTGCTCATGAAGTGAAAAGGGAGGCAGGAGAGCTTTTCTAGGCCTTTTTGATATAAAGGCATGAATCTCATTCATGAAGCCTTGGCCCTCACGACCAGTCATATTCCAAAGGCCCTACATCTTAATGCCATCACTTTAGGGGTGAGGATTTCAATATGAATTTTGAGGAAACACAGACATTCAGGCTATTACACTTCAAAATAATCTGCTTGGAATACTTCAAATTTGTTTCTTGAGATTATTGACTAAATTTATTTTTATAGCCCATTTTTCTCCAAGTTAAATTTGTTTTATTTTGAAAAGTTTATTTCATAAATTAGGAATTGAATGTGAAAATTATTACATATAAATTAGCTATGGTAGAGAGTACTTTAAAATAAATGTTCATCCAAATATTTTGAGACTTCAATGACTCAGTAAAGGGCAATTAGGATGGGATTCTGGGATTGGTGAATTCTGAGTTTTATTTCACAGTACAAGAGTACCTTTAGCCATGACTCTCTGAGCTTGCATGTTTTCAGAGCTCTGAGAAAATAAGTGGAGTTTTAAGAATTCTCATCATATTTCTTCTGGATATAATGGTTTGGTTTAATTGAAGTATTGCTATTTGGAAAAGTCTAAATTAATTTTTAGTAACTATATAAAAATTGACTGTTTGGCAAGAATATTTAGCATAAGTTTATGCAAATCAAGTTTTGTGATTATATATGTAAGAAGTAAATATTCAGAAAATGACTTTGTTGACTATACACACAGGCTTTTCTTACTAGGAAACCATACACTGTAATATGTTGCTTTACTATGATCCCATATGAAAATTGTAAAATGTTGCTTTATGAAAGGTTCATATGCAAAATAAAACTTAATAAACTGACCAGTAATAATTAGTGACTAGACAAAATGCACAGACAGAATTAGCAATGACATGATCATGTAGTATGAAAGAGAAGATAAAAATGTAAGCATTAGTTTCTAGTGACTGTAATTTTTATGAAAACTTGTCAAATCATGATTGCTGATTTTGTATCTTTGCAATTCTCACTGTACCTCACAACACTGTTTCTTTTCTTGAGCTGTTACATTACCATAGGTAACTCTCTCTGCTGGTTGGTACTATGATAATGATAATATACATAGGAAGTAGCCCGTTGAGCTTCTTATTCTAGAGACCCTATGTTTTTCATCATACATCTACTTTTCTTTTCTCCTCGGATGCAGCTGAGCCACTCTTTGAAGACTCTTTCTGTGAGTCTTGATGACCTCACAGAGTTCTATCCAATAAGATGGCTACAATATGATTCATGCCCCTTCCAGGCCTCCTCATACAAATCTTTCACATAGTATCCACACTTTCTTTCCCCATTTGCACAGAGAGAGAGAACTCCCAGACCTTAGAGGATATTGGAGCTGCAAGATTGAGAAAGGATTGCTCCCCAAATTATGGATTGGGAATCTGCATGTTGAACAGTCATTGAATCGTCATAACAGCTAGGAATAAATTTCTATTTTATGTTGCATGCCACAAGTACTCTGTTTTAATACAAAACTTTATTATTAAGTGAGAATATTGGCATACAAATACATTAAGCGCATGTCCTTGGCATAGTGTTAAAATGTCAGGCAGCAAGGCAACAGAAACCAAAAGAAGGAAGACTGGACACCTGTGATTTCCTACGGAAAAACACTTGTAAACTGTTGGCCTGCAGTTATTTGAAGGGAGGCCCATGTGTACCTATGCCTGATGTTCTAGGTGAAGTGGCAAGACAGAGTGAGGCTGATTGCATTGATTGGACACTATTGGCTGCTTATAGAATGATTTTACAATAAAAGAGGAGGATAAAGGAAAAATTAAGTAATTTGTAAGCTTAAGTATAAGAGTAGAGAGAATTCAGGAATATGGGATCTTGGTTTTGTGTTTTTTTTCCTCGAATCCAAATGAAATATGAATGGAAAAGCCTTTGGGTGACAAAAGGCCATTAAGAACTCATCCTTGAAACAAGGTCAGATTAAGGGTTTGCACTCCCTGCCTAATCCTAATGACAATGAGATGGCCACTATTAAATTAGGAGAGAGGCATAACAGTGACAAAGCATTTAATATATCAAGATTGAGCAGTATATTTAGGAATATATTGCATTGTGATTACCGGGACGTGAAACTGACTGAAAGCAAATACAAAAACAGTCCATGAAACCACTATTCTTGATTTAGAACAAGCATCAATTCCTCACATTTATTCCAACATGAAGTATATATTTATAATTCAAAGAAATAGGCTTTATGAGAAAAATAGAAATGTGACTGACAATGAGAGAAAACTATATTTGCTGTATTCATAGTAATAACAGAAAACACAATCTTTATGCACATATCTTGCAACAAACAGACTAATAATATACAAGAGCATATGCTTATGTGTATGCACACATGCAATATGCATTCTATCATTCTGTCAGGAGAAACATTTTTACACACACGTGTATACACACATGCATACCATGTGTGCAAAATGTATGTCTACATATATAATATGGATTATATGTACAGATAAATCACTTAGCAAAAGTGCATGTAAATATATATGCATATATACACACATATGGATGAATGTAAATGTATTAACTAAAGAGAGTGTTCATAAATAATATACACACATATAAAAAGTATATGCTTATATTAAAGAAGTATGTGCCATTCTAAAACATACACACATTCCTCACACACAAACATTTCTGCATACCCTATTAAAATGTTATCTATACTGGTTAAGGACATTGTATTCATAGAAACAGTCTCCTAATTATTGATTATATATAGCTATAGCTTGCAGTTTTAAAAACAGCTGAGGAGTAGAGGAGTGTAGGTTTTAAGTTCTGATAATTTAGAATAGGCAAGCACTCTTTTTATCTTAAAAATTAATTGCAAATATTGATGGTGATAGGAAGAATTTGGAGACTGTTCACCTTGGTATGTTGGTTATAGGACTGGCATAATTTTGTAAATTCTGCTCCAGTAAAAACTTACCTATTCCATATAACTTTCAAAACTAATCAAACAAAAGGAGCTGACAGAGCTCATTTCACTATGCTCCACCAGACTGACATAAGATCAAAGTCTGCAAGTCCTGCAAACTACCAGAAGCTGAAGAATCCAATCTCCACTTCAGTTCACACTCTGAGAAATAAACTCTAAAAGCACCAAAAAGCTCCTTCCTCATCATCTGCAAGTTTTTAAACACTGAGTCTAGTTAAATATCTCCTCATTCAAAAATAAATAAAATGAAACAAGAAGCAACATGCCCTCATAGAACATTTCTGCTTAACAAGGGGATAAACAGAGGAAAATTCCCACTCAATAGAATGGCTCCACTAAACAGAGTGGGCATTCAAGGATCATTCACATCCTTAATAGGCATTAGGCTATGTGAATTTTCTTGGCTAGATCAAGGTGCTACTGCATAAAACAAGCTGAAATTGACTGCATTAAAAATAAACTGAGGTGAATGTATAAAAAAACATTTTCTGTAGAAATCCAAAATGATGTATTACTATTAAATTTTATATTTGAACAATTGATTACAAAACTTACATTGTGAAAATTGTAATTACTGCTAAGAAATACAAACTTCCCTGTGAAGTAAAGGACAAATAAATGGAAAAAATTCTAGAAATGGTAACACTATGAAGATATCACATGGGGGTAATATTTCCTTTTAAAAATAAATCCATAAGAAATGCTGTATTAACTACCAAGGAAATAATACAGACCAGTAATAAATACTAACATGGTTATGACATGAACCATTAAGAATACATCTGGATTTTCAGGGTGATTTTAAAAATTAGATAAAACTCAAAATTTAGATATAAGATCTAGATGGAGTATATTCTAATTTCAAATGAAATTACTCTAGATGGAGTATATTCATGTAATGCATCTTAATTACACTAACTAAATAATGTTTAAAGTATTCTAAAAGAAGAAATGGTCCCTATCATGCATTTCCCCACCTTCCTTCTAAGAATTCTTTAGCTGAGGCTCCCTCCTTTTTTGGATTTTAAAGCAAAGGAAGATGCTATCTTGTAATCAAATACTCTGGGTACCTATTTATCTTGTGTAATAGGTTATAAGGGCCATAGATTACAAGTACATGGATTCTTTTCAGAGTTTAGCACTGGGTCTTGCTTGGGATGAATAATAATAATTCATGAATAATATTAAATAAGATCTTTAAATTGTTTCCTTTTTGTTTTTTTAAAAGATTATATTTTAGTGGAATCACTGTGAGAACCAGGGAGAGCCTTCAGTGATGTGTCAATATGTCAATAAATACTGAGGTCTGAGCAACTGTAACAGAATTGTTTTTCCTTCCATCACCCAGCCTACGTACAGTCGCAGAGAGAAGTGTACATTATAACTAATATCCTTGAACTTTGTCTATTAATTATTGTATAAAAGACATGCTTTTTAAAAAAATCGTGTTTTGCTTATTTTATATAGAACAGGAGATTTTTGGCTTTGTACATTGATTTGCTCATGAGTTTCTTTGGCTTTCTATATTTATTTGAACATGTGTGGAAATAAGTCTCTTGGAAATTTATTTCTTTTGGAATAATGTAGTTATTGCCAGGTTTTGAGCAGTCCCTTTAAAAGTGCTGTCAGAACAAATATATCAGGTCACACAGCAGGTGGTTTATCTCTGTGAAAGCCTAAGCATTAAAATAGAGAAGGCTGCAGACTAGTAATTAGATATTGATTGGTTTATCTAACACATTCTGCACATTTCTAAACAAATGCAGCGTTGTTTCTGATTCTTTCCTTCTAAACCTTGAAATTGGTCAGTGCATTCATTTCAAAGATTACAAAATATAAAGTGCAGTTTTCTACAACTTATTCACTGATCTCACTTGAACGTAATCAATAAAATTCACAATATGATTCAATTTTTAGCAAATGTCACAAAGATCACCAGACCCCCATTTATACCTCCGGTAAGTATTTCTGCTTCATATTATAAGAAATACATATTTTAAACATTTCCAAAGCAATACCTTTTCTTTTAGAGACATGGGGCATCACTCTATCCTGGAGAGGTAAACAGAGAAGGGAGGAATCACAAAACAGCAATTTTTTTTTTCTTTCAAGGGGCAGGCCCGGCGGGAGGGCTGGGTGAGTCCCCGCCCTGGCGATCCCAGGAGAGGGCAGGGAGCGCTCCCAACTGCCCGCCGGGGGCATCGTGACGCTGAGGTGGATGGGGCCGCAAGATTTGAGCAGGTTGTGTGAAATCTGGAACTCCATTACTTGTACCCCAAGACATCTGTTTCTAATGGTGGGACCCACTAATCGAGCCCCAAGGTGAATAGAAACAAAAGCATATAAATGCAAAAATATCCATTCAGACAACAAGGACTTGTATAACAAAACAGACAAAAACATGGTAAACAATTAACAGATTATAAAAAAAGTAAAAAATATAAATGAATAGTTTAAAACATTAAAAACCAAGATTTAAATAGATTTTCAGTATTATAACAACACATAATGTTATAGGATTCATATTCTTATTGTACTCAACAGGGACCACAGTCTTGTAAGATCGGGACTGGGATTAGAAAATAGAAAGAATCTGACTTTTTCAAAATAATTAAAATATATAGTTTTTCAGAGAGTAGTAAAATGAGAACAGAAGAATCAACATATAAAAGACAAAAAAAATTATAGAGATTTACACTATGGTATTTTCTACACTAATGCAATAAAATCCTATAAATTTGTTTTTGCTTTACAGATGTTTCACATATTATTAAAAATAACTCAATGAATTTGATATAATTTAAAGATGATCATAAAAGACAATAAAGGTGGATCTCATGAATTTTAAAAATAAAATAAAACTACAGTATGCCTTAAATAATTGTTCTTATTCTACATTTAATAATAAATATGGCACATGTTCTTCAACATTGTACCTGAGGGAGGTATATGCTTTGTATATATAAAATACATTTTTGTAAACTTTTAGCTGTAACAATCTTATTCAGGACTATATAAAAACATATATTTGTTCCTCAGAGTACCATATTCCGAATTGAAAGAAGTTCTTGCTTTCCCTAAGTCAGCTGGGGGCATGTCGAAGTTTAGCATTGTACTAAGGGAAATGTGATTTAGTCACACTTTCTACCATTAGGCTTAAGAATTGCTACTGCTAAGGAGTAAATCAGATTTAATAAGTAAAGGTGCTTGGAGTATAACCCATATTTACTTATAATGGAAGCCATCTGATGGTTCATACAGGTTTTCCACTATGGTGCTAAATAGGAGGGCCAAAACAATGAAAGCACATTGTATTTTGCATAAATGTATACATTTCTTTCTTTCTTTCTTTTTTTTTTTTTGAAAACTTATTTCATGACAAAAATATTTGGGTCTTCTATGGAGATGATTGTGTGTGTGTGTGTGTGTGTTTGTGTGTGTCAGTGTGCGTGTATGTGTGTGTGGTCAGAGAAGTATGTACATAATTTGAGGGGCTCAATTTGTTTAACATTTATGAAAAATGTTTTTCCAGTAATCTAATAATTTTCCTATACATCAGTTTTACATACTGGTTTTATATCATCCTTTCCAGTTAAATGTGTACATTTTATTTTAGGACAAAAAAAACACAAATAAATACTGTAAATGTACCCAGTGTGGTACAAACTTAGGCAATTACTCCTGTTCACTACCTTCATCCATTGTATTACAGAGATTTTTTTTTTAACCTGCATTTTCTGAGTCCAGTGGAAGTGGGATATAAATATGTAGAAGGTTGCCCAGTCTATCATACATTTTAATATAAGGGAAGCATATTGGGAAAATACATTTTTATAAACTTCTAGCTGTAACAATCTTATTCAAGGCTATATAAAAACATATAATGGAAAAATGTGCATCTTCGCTCTTCTCTTTTTAATCCGTCTCTTTGCCATGGTTGAAAGGGTGAACAAATAGATGCTTCTATGTATTGTCACAATGACTACTCACTGTTTGACTTTATGCATAAGACAGATGATTCTTTCACTTTGCATGACTGCCCAAAACAAATCAGATTTATATATATACAGTAGCTATTAAGAAAAAAACTGAGTGCTATTTCACCTCTGCCAGATAAAATTGTAGCAGGTCAGTTGATAAGAAATGAAAAAAATTATGTCTGTTTACATGTAGACTGTGCATATGTCAAATCATTCCACACATTGATTTAAAATCTAATGGAAGATTCAAAAATTACATGACCAAAGAAATGTTTGGCATATTAAATCAATAAATACTGATAGCTGATAATGCTATAGTGATTCAATTACTTTTTAAAATACTCAGCCGGGTGCAACAGCTCATGCCTATAATCTCAGCACTTTGGGAGACCAAGACGGGCAGATCAAGAGGTCAGGAGTTCAAACCCAGCCTGGCCAACATGGTGAAACCCTGTCTCTACTAAAAATACAAAAATTAGCTGGGCGTGCTGGTGCACACTTATTATCTTAGCTACTCAGGAGGCTGAGGAACGAGAATTTCTTGAATCTGGGAGGCGGAGGTTGCTGTGAGTTGAGATCGCACCACTGCACTCCAGCCTGGGTGCCAGAGCAAGACTCTGTCTCAGAAAAAAAAAAATAATAATAATACTCATTGAACCAACATATTCACGTAGTACCTACTATGATTCATGCCCTCTTCTAGAGGCTTGCTTGAGGTATGTAAGGACAGGAAACAGATTAAACATATTTAACTTTGTTGTGCTCATGCTGTAGTACAGGTGTTAATTACTATGGAATCTTGGTTAAAGGTTTTAAAATTCATAATTATAAAATAGATCTTATAAATGATACAAAAGTAGTTGATTCAATAACATATGCAAAAGTGCCTTCTGAAGTCTAAAGTAATTGATATTATACAGTATTGTAAGCACGGAAAGAATTATTTTATTTTCTAGTTTATTTCTGTATATATTTGTTTCCTTAAAGTTACAATACAGTTGAAAATCAAGTGGTTTTTTTAGTTCGTATCAACTGAGTTTCACTGTTTTTATTAGTAACACATAAAAATGAGAAAAGACCAAAGGAGGGTTTCACAAAAGAAAAAAAGACACCACTTTCTGGTGACATAATAAGGATGATATATAAACTCCTTAATCAGATTATTTAGTTTTATTGATATTGTAAGGAATAAAAATTTGTGACATTGTATAAAATGACATACTCTGAATGTATAATAAAATCCTTTTTAAAAGAGGTGCAAATAAAGTTCTATACAAGTGAGCTCCTGACCACATACCTAGCTTCATTTCCCTTCATTTTACCTTTACCATGTTTGCCCTTGTCTTCAAGCCCTTTGAGCAGAACATCTCTTCCACAGACTCTACTCTTTATCCTTGATGCATATTGCCAGGAAAAATCCACTCCTGTCCCTCTTCTCCTCAGTTGCTTCTCATCCTTTAGAAGTCTAGGTCATTCATCCTCAAACTTAACTGAACATCAAAGTTGCCTGGATGGCCTGTTAAGAGACAGGTTGCCAGATCTCATCACTCAGAGTTTCTGATTCAGTAGTCCCAGGAGAAGAGGGACTCTAGAAATTACATTTCTTACAAGATTCTAGGTGCTGCCTAGAGGACCACACTTTGAGAACCACTTCTTTAGTTTTAGGCTTAAATATGACTTTATCACAGAAGTTTTCTCTGTCCTCTTAGAGTAGATCAAAACATTCTGATATGTACTTCTAATATTTTTAAATGTTTTCTCTTTCATCATATTGTTCAGGGTTTTTAATGCAGTAAATGTCAGTCTCAGAGAAAGCAATAATTCTGGCTATCAATTACCACCAATGCATAAACATACTACTCAATAATTGAATGGGCAGAATTTATTGAGATAGTTCTTGATATGAAATTCAAAGTAGAATTTAATTTGTGGTATTTAAAATCATTAATTTCTTAGTAAAATCAAAATGTATAATTTTAAAAATTTGGCCATAAATATAAACAGAACACCACTTAATAATTTTATTGTTTATATTCCCTTTTTGAATACCGTCTTGCCTAAGACAGTTATCCTGAGATATAACTTACACATACAATTGTGTGTATATGTATATCAAATAGATAGTATATACAGTAAATTAAATTGTAAAAACTCTAGTTAAATTGTTCAAATAAGCAAAAGTCTTTTAGATTGAGTAGAATTTTAAGGGGATCTCAATTATTACAGAGTATTAAGTTCTGTAATTATTATTTAGAAGTTTAGCTTTTATATGTATGCAATTTTGCCCATTTCCTGTTATTTCAAATAAATTAAAGTTTAGTGGTGTAATAGAAAGAAATTCATGGGTGTTTGTAATAATTAAAATTGGGAAGCACACATTTTAAAAGTTTAAAATTACCACCTGTGTTTTTTTTACTGTAATTTATTATCTGAAGTGCTGTGAGGTTAATATCCAAAAGTTTTCTGAATGAGATTTTTACTTAGTGAAAACTCTTTGACCAAAACAAAGACAAACTTTTAAACAGCTATTTTTAGGGCTATTAAATTATTGCTACTTTAGCTCACACATATTTTAAAATATTTTCTCTTATATATTCCCATTTATGCATTCTAGATACCAGTGAAATTCTATAATGCTTGCCATTTACTAGAAACATCACTTCTCATTTGCCTTTTATGATTTTACTTAGGGTTCCAAGTCTCTAACTAAATTATTCTCTCCATGCTGTAACAATGATAACAGCCTTTCATCAAGGCTCAAGAAAATGGCACTTCATTTCTTGATCATTTCGTCCATGATTCTAGGAGCTAGTAACATTCATAACACTTTTAAACTAAACACTTCTCCCTGGCATTTTAATTAATTAGATTTATGCAGAGTGTATTAGTCTCTTCTGAACACTGCTAATAAAGACATACTTGAGACTGGGCAATTATATGAAAGAAAGGTTTAATTGACTCACAGTTCCACATAGCTGGGGAGGCCTCACCATCATGGTGGTTGGTGAAGGAGGAGCAAAGTCATGTCTTAAATGGTGGCAGGCAAGAAGGCATGTGCAGGATAACTCCCCTATAAAACCATCAGATCTTGTGAGACTTATTCACTATCATGACAACAGCACTGGAAAGACCCACTCATATGATTCAGTTACCTCCCACCAGGTCCCTCCTACAACACATGGGAATATGGGAACTACAATTCAGGATGAGATTTGGGTGGGGACACTGCCAAACCATGTCATTCTGCCCCCAGCCCCCCACAAATCTCCTCTTCTCACATTTCAAAACCAATCATGCCTTCCCAACAATCTCCCAAAATCTTAACTGATTTTAGCATTAACTCAAAAGTCCAGAGTCCAAAGTCTCATTTAAGACAAGGCAAGTCCCATCTGCCTAAGAGCCTGTAAAATCAAAAGCAAGTTAATTGCTTCCTAGATACAATGGAGGTACAGGCATTCGGTAAATACACCTGTTCCAAATGGGAGAAATTGGCTGAGACAAAGGGTCTATGGGCCCCATGCAAGTCTGAAATCCACTGGGTTATTCAAATCTTAAAGCTGCAAAATGTTCTCCTTTGACTCCATGTCTCACATCCACATCACGCTGATGCAAGAGGTGGGTTCCCATGGTCATGGGCAGCTCTGCCTCTGTGGCTTTGCACGGTACATCCCCCTTCCTGGCTGCATTCATGGGCTGCTGTTGAGTGGTGCATGGTGCAAGCTGTCAGTGGATCTATCATTCTTGGATCTGGAGAATGTTGGCCCTCTTCTCACAGCTCTATTAGGCAGTGCTCCAGTGAAGATGCTGTGTGGGGGCTCACTTCACAAATTTCCCTTCTGCTCTGCCCTAGCAGAGGTTCTCCATGAGAGCCCTGCCCCTACAACTTATTTATCCCAGATTACTTTTAAGAGCATATCATCTTAATCTTTTTTATACAGACATATAGATGCTTAACAAAATTCCACGTAAACAATAAATGCTAGACAATGGTAGTTAGAATCCACAAAGCCCTGAAGAATCTACTCGGCTAATATATGTAGCAATGTTTTCTTACTGGAATGTTTTATTGGAAATCATGCATTATAAAGGCATTTAGAAGAAGAAACATAAATGAACATTTGAATGAACAGATTACCTGAAAAACAAAATTTAGCTGAAATGTATTTTAGTAAAACAGATAAATAATTATATCGTAGCATTATTAAATGAGAATTATTAAAATAAGCAGAAAAATATATATGTATAAATTTACTTCTGAATTTAAAATTTTAAGTCTACAAATAACATAAGAAGACTTTACTCTTACAGAATTATAAAACATTGAGAAAAAGTGAAAATTTTCCTTTTCCATAACTCAATATATTATGCCAAATACCATAAGCGAAGTTTGACTCTTATAAATAAATGTGTTTAGATTAAACTTCATTTTTGAAATGAGTACTTTTAAAGAGTCATTTACCTTTCAAAGCTAGCAAGATGCCATGAGTAAGAATGTAAAAAATTTTGATATTATTCTGTGGGTAAACTATAAATGTAAAAATATTTTATTATCTTAATGATTATATTTACAAGTTGAAGTCATGCTATTTGGGCAATTCATATAAATGTTGGGAGTAGATCAATCTTAGTCTTTTCATGATAGTTGTTTAAAATCATACAAGGTTTTTAGGCATTCTATGGGTTGTTCACACAATTTTTATTCCACTTTCAATCTCCTATTTTGTTACTTAAAATAAGTTTTTGACTTAAAATAATAATATTTAGCAGGTATTCCCCAGGTTATCAAGTGATAAATTAGATGGATGAACATAACCAGGATAAAAACTTAGAATTTAGAAATGAATCAATTAATAAGTAGATATTTTGTTCTCCTTTTATTATTTTTTACTTTATTTTCCAAATATGTTTAGATAAAGAAAAGAAAGTGGAATTTGAAGTCAAACAGGCAGGTGTTTCAATTCTATCCTTGCTAACCCTAGGACCCTTGGTAAGTGTTTAAGCTCTCATAGCTTCAGTATTTTCTCTACTCTGATATACACATGGCTTCTGTGTACATAATACGTTCTCCATAAATGTTACATAAATGGCTTCATAAGATAATAAATAATATACCTAATTATAGCTACAGCTTTTCAAATTCAGTGCATTTACAACAATGATAACCAAAATTTGTGAAGGATTATTGTGTCATGATGATTTGGTGGTCCAAATGTGAATTTGATAGTATTTCTTCTCTTGAAGAAGAATTAAATTTTAAATATTGGCAACGACAAAAATTTTCTTGTTCAAAAACATGCTTTAATTCAAACACCTAATTACTTTATATGACTAACAGGAAATATTCACATATGTGTGTCTGAGAAAGTTGCATTTATCACTTGGGTTAAACAAGAGTTCCTCCAGATGAAAAAGTTTAAGACTTAGAGATTTAGTTTTCTCTTCTGTAATCCTTCAGCTGCAGAACTTTTCAATTCAAATATGACATTTTCTGGAAGTCCCAGAGGAGTACTAAGTTGCCTTGGACTAAACTAAATCATCAGTGATCATATTAGCTGTCAATGACCTATAGATGACATTTGTATCTAATTAATTAGATGTCTTCTTTTGAAAGAAACAGTGCATTGTGCATAATTAGAAGAAACATCAAGGTTGGAGTCATTGGCTCATTAATATAATGAAGCTAGCCTATGGCATTTTTATTAGTGGTGATGTTATATGTTATTGTATTTGCAATTAACAATGCTGTATATAAAATGTTAATTCTTGATAAAGAACATATGAATTAAGCACAGCATAATTTTCAGAGGAAATTTCAAACTCAGCTGTTTGACATATGCCCTAGTCAGTTATTTCTATTACCAGGGCATAAAAAACCTGGGCTGTTATTTTTACAGGCCGGTTACTTGCAATCACACACCAGTCATTCATTCACAAGATGTCATCTCTGTCACAGAGGTGAATAAGTGCCACTTCCTCAACAATGACATTGATTCAAGGTGTAGACAGGCCTACGTGTGTCTTTTTCTAGGAACTTTCAAATTGTTTTGAGGATGAAGTAGCTTCTTCCTCTGTGATCAGAGAACTATAAGTACGTAAGCCTGAATAAATAGCCATGAATCGAGCTAGCCTGAGATCACAAAGTCATCAAAGAATAAAAGAAATCAGAGAATAAAGTCTCTGATTTTATTAAAATCCTTGGACTAGCTATTTCTAAGACTGTCATCATTTTTTAAATAAAGAAATATAATTTACTTCTGCTGTTTTAACTCTTAGAAGTGGATTTCCATTAAATGAAATTGAAATAGGTCTGGTTATACAAAATATAATTGATTATCATATAAATTCAGAGTGAACTAAAAGCAGAAGAAGCTCAGTTAAGATAAAAACAAATAGAGAATAATATTCTATTTTAAATTAATTTTAATCTCACTGTATAAATATTTTATTACTATTCCCATTATATAGTAGAGAAGATTATTTTGTATCTGAGAAATTATGTGATCCATGAAACCATGTACTATAGACTGAATGAAAACCAAATTCCATCTAACTCCAAAATCTGTGTGGTATCTATAATACTGTGAAGAACCCAAAGATATAATTTATAAAAATTTGAGAGTTGGAAAAAAAATATTTTTACCTAAGAAAAATCTATAGATTATTTGAAACCAGAGGCACTCACTTAATATTCTGTTTAATTTAGGGTTACACTTTGTACCCAAAAAAATTGCTATTTGGTCTTTTCAATTTTACTTCAGTTGTAAATAATAAGCTCAAAGCTTGAACATTGTGTTTGATGGTGTTTATGAGACCCCAAAAGAAAAAATATGGAATACGTTAATCTGTACAGCAAAATCAAGATCAGCTATTTGGATCCATTTAGCATGAGAAAAAACCACTATATATACTTCAAAAATTATATATAATTGAAATATTAAAATAATATCGGTATTATATATCTAGATTAAATGGAAAGTGGACTATGCTATACTTTAGAAATATTTTAACTTGGATGATTTTAATCATAAATAATTCAATTAACTACTCTAAGCCTCAATTTCCTATAAAAATAATATTATCTCCCTCAGATTATTATACAAAGATTCCATTTGGCAATATGTGAAAACCATTAAGCACAATTTCTGTTGCAGAATAAATTGTTTATTAAATGTTATTTCCTGTTATCATTTGTTATGTAGATACATTCAATGAAGTTGTATATTATTTGAGGATTCACAGATTTGTTTTCAAATAATCAACGATGAATATAATTATGTATAATATCAAAATATGAATATAAGAATACCATAACATTAAGGAATTTTATTTGTTTTTTGTTTTTGCTTTTCAGACAATGTCTTACTGTGTGCCCCAGGCTGGAGTGCAGTGGAGCAATCTCTGCTCACTGCAAACTCCGCCTCCCGAGTTCAAGGAATTCTTATGCCTCAGCCTCCCATGTAGCTGGGATTCCAGGCCTACATCTCCATGCCTGGCTAATTTTTAAATTTTTAGTAGAGACGGGATTTTGCCATGTGGCCAGGCTGGTGTGGAACTCCTGGCCTCAGGTGATCTGCCTCCCTCAATTTCCCAAAGTGCTGAGAATACAGGCATGAGCCACCACACTTGATCATCATTAAGGAATTTCAAATAAATGACTATTCTCAGTAGAATTCAAAGGTCAGCATAGGCATACATTTCTTTTAGGCCTTTAACATGTCAAAGTATTCTATAATCCTTTGTAATGACTGCCAAAGCAAAACTTGCACTAGAAAAGTTAAACAGGTAAGGAAGACTTTATTCAAGGCTGTTACAGTAGTAGAAAGAAACCAGAGTACATTCTGAACTGAACTGCATTGAAACAAGGAGCAGAATAGACTTTAAGAGATGGGGTAGAGGGTGCTATGGGTCATCTATTTGCTAACTGGTCTAACCCATAGGCAAAATAAATTTGTTTATGTTTTATGACAAGAGGAAGTTTTTATACTTAGAGCAAGGTATTTACTTAAGTTAGGCTCCTACTCTCCCAGAAAAATACATGAGAGATAGGGTTGCTATCTTCCTTGATGATTACATTTCAAAGAGATGTTTCTCAGGTTCTGGATAGACACAGTCCTAATTTTCAATACTGACAAGAGGCTTCTACAAAGGTTTTACCTACATTTCAAAGAGGCAAAGAAAGAACTGACAATGACAAATTTTCTAAAGTCAATGCTTTAAGAAAAGGGAGGGAAGAGACTTCTGTGATTGAGCAATCAGGATGTTGTAAGGGCCAGGATGAGAGGAAAGTCAGGGTGTCAGAGGCAGCAAGAAGCTTGCGTACAGTTTAGTCAAGCTGAGAGAAATGTTAAGGCTGTCTTGAACACTATTTCTTGGAATTAATTTTACATTTATAGATTTGTCTATTTTGATATTCTGGTATTTCTTATTGTGAATAAATAAAGAAGAAAACAGTCAATAAATACAACTTAAAAGTGACATCAAATATGTCTAAGATTTGAATGCTAAAGCAATCAAAGAAGAAAACACCATTATCATGCACATAAAGTCTTTTATTTTGTATTTATTATTTGTTATTCATGGATTTATCATCTGCATTAAAGTCTGGAGAGTTTTTAGTTTATTTTGCCTTTATCCATTTGCCCAATAGTAAGACACTTTTCATGTGTTTTACTGTGATTACATTATGTGTGTGTAAATGTATTTAATATGGAATGTGCATGGCTGGCCAGTTAAATTCCTGGGGGACAGCACTAAAGAGGCCAGGGCCACATAGCCAATTTTACTTCCTTATGCCTACGGTCTTCAATTAAAAATATGTCATAAATTTCATCATTCTAGACATTTCCATGAAGTACCTGAGCAAGATGAGGGAAATGATATAAATAAGTTACTAGTAGACTAACCTATAATGTATTCAGTATTTGATGTATGGGCTTTCTTGCCTCTGATTGCATCATGTCCCTTTTCCTCCTTACTGTCATTCTTCTTCCTGAATAAATGTGTGTACACGTGTGCTTGTGCGTGTGAATTATAATTGTGTAGCATGCCGACCAGTCTTTTATGGGAATGATTCTTATGAGGGCTCTCAAGAAAATATAAAAGAATCATTTGTGAAGGCTTTGTTTTTTCCCAAGTGATAGTTCTTTTCTCTTTCATGTTCCAATGTTAATTTCAGAGTGCTTCATTCCCATCCGGAAATCCCTTCCTTATGGGCACTGTAGAATGTTTCTCAAATTTGTCAGGGTGGTGAAAAGAAATCTGGAGAGTGCTATCTTAATTTGTTCATTGATAATCCAGATGCTGCTTAGAATAATTGTCTTTTTTTGCATCTCAGCACAGTTATGTGATATTTTCTTCAAAGACATAAAGTGCATAATACTATTACTGTCTTTTTTAGTAAATATTTTCTAATTATAAAAATTCACCTTAGAAAGTTTCTTAGAAATTATAAATACATTGGAGCTAAGTATAAATGTGGGGATTAAGCTCTAAATACAGTAGGTAAAGTGAATTAGCATAGGCAGTCTATCTAAAAGTCGCTTAAGCCAAACTTTAGGTAACCTATTAGATTTTTTGGGAGGCTGAGACAAACGGATCACCTGAGGTTGGGAGTTCCAGACCAGCCCAATCAACATGGAGAAATCCAGTCTCTACTAAAAATACAGAATTAGCTGGGCGTGATGATGCATGCCAGTAATCCCAGCTCCTGGAGGTGTAGGCAGGAGAATTGTTAGAACCAGGGAGGCAGAGGTTGCTGTGAGCCGAGATTGCACCATTGCACTCCAGCCTGAGTGACAAAGTGAAACTCCATCTGAAAAATAAATAAATAAATAAATAAATAAACGATAAAACGAAAAATAAATCTATTAGTTTCAACAGTTAGTTTTTCATCTGACATGGAAACAGACTGAAGTTTCTTAGTAATTAAAAATATTATTAGCAGCCAAGTAATATGAAAAATCTGTATTGTACATTTGAACGTTAATTGCACACTACTTTGTGAAATGCTCAAACCATTACAGGGATTTGGGAATTTGAATTTAATAAATGGAAAATAGTTTTCTGTTTTCCACCTCACATCTGCTCACCTGCATAAGCAAGCTTGTGCACTCTATTTAAATATCTGTGTCCTGGTCCCCTCTATTTAGATATTTCACTCACTTAATATTTCTGTCTCCAAAATCATATAATCACAGTTGCCTAAATTAAATTCTCCTATGCACACCTATAATAAATTTCACTGTAAAGATATGGTGATTTCTGTATAATCTCAGCTATACTAATATATATGATACCTATGCATATGAATTTACTAAGATAAAATTAAAATGTACAGATAATTTTGTACAGATAAAATAAAATGTACAGATAATTTTTGATTAGTGAGAATAGTTATTCTTAATCACTGTAAAATATTATATACTTATAAAGAACTGTGTCATATATTGATACATTGGAGGGTTTACTAAATATCAAATTATTTATTAATATGTAAAATAATTACATCAAGAAAAACAAACAAAACAAAAAATCTTTATAAGTGGCCAAGATTCTTCTTATGCTTAACGAAAATTTCTCATATTAGTTACTTTGAGCCTGGTTTCCTCCATTTGAAAAAGGAATTGATGTGAATAATAATGAAGGAGTCAGATAAGGTGATGTGTTCCCCTAGAAAATATCATTGCCTTTTCAAATAATTTTATTTGGAAAACAATGTTTCCTTAACAGTAATGTTTTCTTTGGCCCATATGATAATAATAAGACAGAAATTAATGAGTTTAAACTATCATGAAGCTGATTTTGAACCTGATTCATTTATTCATTCATTTGATACACAAATATTTATTGAGCCCCCACATTGTGCATTAAGTAATATAATAGGTTGGGCATTGTGGCTTACTCCAGTAATCCTAGCATTTCAGGAGGCTGAGGCAGGAGGGTTCCTTGAACTTAAGAGTTCAAGACCAGCCTGTCAACATAAGGAGACACTGTCTCAAAAACAAACAAACAAAAAGCAATATGACAGTGCTAATGTACAGTACTGAAAAATATAGATCTAGTATGATATTAAATAATTTTATACTGTATAAAATTCAGTTGCCTTTAGATATGTCTAAATTGATTGAGTCTCAATGAATTAACAACATTTTTTGAGACATTAAAAGGAACGATGGGGCTGTTTCTAAATTTTAAATGAGATTACGTTGATCAGGTAAAATTAATTTTGTGATGATAGAAAACAGAAGTATAATACCTGATTCTGACATTTGTATTATAATCAGTAGCACGCATGCTTTCATGACAATAACATAAACATTAAATAAAATTTAAATACTTGTGAAAATATGAATGAAATCTTAAAGTTAAAATCTGTAATCTCTTTAATAGATCTGAATTATGCATGCTTCAAAGATTTTGATCTATTAAGTTGAGTAGCTAACATTTTAGCTCCTCCAAGTAAATATAGACATATACACACACATACATATATATGTTATTTTATATTCAATGAAATAAAGACATAAAAATCACATGCTTAAAACCTCATAAGCAAACTCTTGCCCTGAGGCTCTAATAAAGTAGAAATAGCTTCTCTTCAGAACAAAGGAAATGCCTTCATTTCAGTATATAACAATCAAGAACTTATCTTTTCAGCAGCAATATATCAGTGAATATAGATAAAAGCAGTCATCCTAATGAAAAAGTACAAATAAAAATTCTTATAAGACCAAGTACATGTTAATTGTTTTTTCTTAGAGGAAGAATGCAGTTAAAATGGGCAAGTGTATTTTAAGTATGCTTGAAGATTTACATCTCCCCCATTACCACCACCACCTTTGGTTATATTTTCACCACAAATAGGTAAAGCTTATTCTTGCCAGTCTCTTTAGTGACATTTCCTGGAGAGAGCCAACACCATCATCCACAGTCATTGCTACTGAACTATGATGCAGGCATGCCGCTCCACTCCACACTTTTGCAATTTTACTGTTGTTTGCTAAAGACAAAGAATGCTTTATGTTTTTTTGTTTTGTTTTGTTTGCATTGTGCTAGCATGAATTAAAACTTAAAAAAAATACTTACCCCCTTTTTAACATTGAGAAATGAAAGGTTAACTGAATGGATTTGATCTTCTTGACAGGCAAAAGTGTTGAAAATCAGAATTCTATATTTATCCATGTAAGTACTTTTGTGAATATTTTAGACCCCATTAAAATCAGAGGGAAAAGAGAAACTAAACAAGACTCATGGAGACCCGACAACTCAGAGTAAAGCTGTGGCTTATTTCAGTGATTACACTTCTAAACTTTATGTACTGCACTTGTTCTCCATTCTGAGTATTGGAAGAAAGAATTAATCTTTACTTACAAACAATAAAAGCAAAATACAACAGAGCATGAATATGGTTAAAAGGTAATATTCTGTCTCAATATATTTACCACATCAAGCTTAAGTTTTGGAATCTGAGTATGTTCACATTCATTCAGCACAGCAAATAACATATATTTCTAATCCAATAAATGTGAATATTTTCTGTTAGAATCTCTGTCTGCCAGGAAGTTCTGAGATATTAATACAATTATTAATCCTAATTGATAATTAGATTTTAGAATCATCTCTAGAGTTGATACTTGGCATCTTTTTCTCTGTAAAGAGAGGTATACAATGTATCTCCCCAGTCGGTTTTAATTTAATGGATTGGTTTACATCCTGGCTGTAATTTGCTGAGTCTGTCTTCTTCTGTGACCCCTCTATAGCCCCAGTATTAGTATAATGATTGGCACATAGAAAGAGATCAATGAGTTTTTATTAAATTGAATCACATGCAGTGACTTAGGTATGTCAAACTGACCTTCAAGAAGCTGCTAACTTTAGTGAAAAAAAAGACTTGCATTTGGCATGCATTCATTATTCATATTATGTTGATAACATCTATTGCTACAAATAATTTTAAATGTACTACAACAATATGTTATTTATGCAGTAAGTTCACTGAATCAATTCTACATTTCTGTTCAGAGAGAGAAAGAAAGAGAGAGAGCGAGAGAGAGCGCTTTAACTACGGACAGGGAGGCTCAGCCTTCCGTAATCAAACAGCACTTCAGTCCAGTAACACGTGGAACATGTCCAGAGAGTTACAAGTCACCTGATAGCATTTCTTGTATAAGTTGACGTATTTTCTCCAAAAATAATGTTCACATTGTTACAGATAAACATCTTAAATAGATGCCCTAGATTGAGATTTAATCTTCACTTCTGACAAATATTTCCCCGACCATATAAATGTCTAGAATATGTAACAACACATGTGTATACTCCCTAACTCACACTTGCAAGTCATTATATTTGAATAACTCAGACAGAAGTCCATCTTTTATAAATATAAAACTTCGGTTCTCTAACTACAGTAAATATTTTGCTTCTTAATCCCACTACCATTGCTGTAGTTCTGAATTATTACTTCCCTCACCCAGTGACTGCTATGACTGCTTGAGCAGGTGCCCTGCCTCTATATTTCTGGTATCATTTATCTATATTCTGTCCTGAAATCTGCCTGTAAAATGGTCTTTCTAAAAATGTCAATTTGTTTATGTGAAGTTCTATTTAAATCCATTCTACTATACCCATTTCTGTATAGAATTAAAGCTGAATTCTGAATATAACTCCCAATGTCCCCAATGTTCCAGCTCTTGTCTGTTTTTCTAGCTTCACATTTACTACTTTCCTATTCTTGAGTCATAAACTTCCTTGCAATACACTGCAGAACTTTTTATATCTGTCTGTAATAAAATTCACTTCCTCAAAAGCCCACCTCTTCATTATGATCTCCTCCGAACCGTCTTCTGAATGATATCAGTGGTTATCATTCCATGAACATATGTCTTACAGACTGCATGGATAATCTTACTTTCACACAAATCCTTTACAGACCTCTGCTATAGCATTTCCATTTGAAACGAACAGCTATGATGTGTTACTGTCTGTTTTCCTGGGTAGATAGTGTAGAGTGAAAAAGCAGAGGTTTGAAATTGCACCACGTTCAGCCTCTTATCTCCAGATTCCACCACAGACTCTGACATATGCTAAGCTAAGTTACATTAGTTTATTTATGTGAACTTACAAGCTACATAGCTGTTAATACTTCATTTAAATATATTATAAGACGTAGAATAATGGGATATAGTCTGTGCACATGACAGCAATCTAGATTTGCAGATAGTACTTTTCATGTTTTTACTTTGTAAAACAATTTCTTTCTAATTCCCCGTCTATTTCTCATGTTGTTCTTTCTCACCTTGCCACAAGATTTTCATGTTATTCTTCCTCTTTCTACTCCTCTTCCTCCAATTTCTTTTTCTTCTTCAAATAAAAGCATTTATTTAAGTTCCTCTCCTTGCTTTCTTCTCTTCTAAACTCTTTCCAATTCTTATCAACCCCTCAAACTTCAAATGGCACCTGTATTTAGCAACTCACAAAACTATCTATTTAGCTTTACACTTCTCCTAAATTATAAACTCTCAGTGACTATAACCTCATAGGTTGTTGCAAAAGTAATTTCGGTTTTTGCCTACTGATGCCATTTATAAACTCCTCTGCCAGTCATTTTCAGAGGCTTCAATTTCTAGCCACAACCATCATTTCCAGTCTTATATTCTACCAATTACATATATATATATATAGATCATATTTCAGTCAAATTGATCTACCCAATTTTACTTCAAAATACCAACCTTCTCTAATAGACCTGTACCATTGTTTATGCCACTTCCCCTGCAAAAAATATACCTTTTTGTCTCATCTTTCTACATATCTCTTCTTGTCACAGTTATCTTGATCTCATCTGTAAAATAAAGGGGTGGAAATAGAAAATGTCAAAAAGCCCTATTCATCTATGAAATTCTATGGTTCTATGAAAAATCTACTCATTTTTAATAAATCATTTTAAGTACTACCAATGTCATTAGGCCTTTAATTCCTCCACTGTCTGGATGTGGAAGTAGATTCAAAAGTTTTTAAGAACCCAAGCTTTGAAGTTGGACCAGTATATTTAGATACTGCTCTGCCTCACACCAGCTGTGTGACTTTGGGCCAACTTTAGCTGTTCTCACTCTCAGTGATCTCATCTAGAAGAGAGAATAATAAAATTTACTCATCAGAACTGATATGATACATTTACATGATCATGCAATTTAAGCCAAGTAATGTACTCCAAAAATTTTAGTCATTTTAACTTCTTGTCTTCTTAACATGCATAGCAATTTTAATTATCTCACTGTATTATACCTTGTATTAAACTTAATGATGTACCTAGTTTTTCTCTTGCATGGTAAATTATTTAAGAATATAATCCTGTCTATAAATGGTGAAAGTGCACATATCAACAGTAAATATCAAATAAATATTTAATAAATCAATTCATATAAATTTAATAAATATCAACTGTTAGGTGAAGCATTGCTTTGCTGATCAATTGAATCAGGCACTCAATCCCCTTGACTCAAATTTCAATACCAACTAGCCACTAGTTTCATGATATTAGAGTTGCTACCTTAGACACTCTGTGCCACAGAATCTTTAACTGTAATCAGGATATCTTTGTCTCAGATTATATAAATGTAGGAAGAAATAATTTTCTATCTGTGATGATTAATACTGAATGTCAGCTTGATTCTATTGAGGGATGCAAAGTATTGTTCCTGATTGTGCCTGTGAGAGTGTTGCAAAAGGAGATTAACACTTGAGACGGTGGACTGGGAGAGGCAGACCTACCCTCAGTCTGAGTGGGCACCATCTAATCAACTGCCAGTTCTGCTAGAATAAAAGCAGGTAGAGGAACGTGGAAGGACTAGACTGGCTGAGTCTTCTGGCCTTCATCTTTCTCCTGTGCTGGATGCTTCCTGTCCTCGAACATCAGACTCCAGGTTCTTCAGCTTTTGGACTCAGATTTCTTTCACCAGTGGTTTGCCAGGGGCTCTTGGACCTTCAGCCACAGAGTGAAGGCTGCACTGCCTCCTTCCCTACTTTTGAGGTTTGGGGACTCAGACTGACTTCCTTGCTCCTCAGCTTGCAGCTGGCTTATTGTGGGACTTTACCTTGTGATTGTGAGGGTCAATACTCCTTAATAAACTCATATATATAGTCAGGGTTCTCTGGAGGGACAAAACTAATAAGGATATATATATATATATACTTGCCTTTATATATATAAGATATTTATATATATATAAGAATATCTTTGGGCACCAGGTGGTTGTCCAATGCCTCATTTAATAGGCTTGCTCTACCTCATGAGATGCATTAGCTTTAATTTATTATATGTTTGTAGAGCACACACTGCGCTTGAGATCCTCCAAGTCTGGATCAATACCATTTACCCACACTTCAAACTAATTAATAAAATGCAGTTTCAAGTACTTCATAGGTGCCACACACTACACTAAGTGCTTTCATTAGAATATCTTAGCTCATTTTCACAGCATCACTGTGAGATACACTTTGTTTATTATTATGACACATAAATTAGTAACAAAGAAGGCAGATGGAGATAAATGGATTCTTTGCTCACTGTCACACAGTGCAACCTGTGATTGGGCAATCTACAAGTTGAGCCCAGGCACTTCAACACTGAAAATTCTGCTAATAACCACCTCCTTGTCATGAGTGAAAGTACTTATCAAGGAGCCAAACAACTGTTGTTCCCAGTCGGTGATCAGAGAAGGGAAGAGAGCCAACCAGAGAAGGTGACATATGAGCTGAGTGTTTGTCTTTTATATCTCAGAATTTTCCAGTATTCTAAAATATAAAAAGAATATGATTTAGCAAATAAATAAGAGCCTCATGAGCATAACAGAACAAAGAAAAATAAAAAAATAAAATATTGAAGAAGATGAGTAAGTATGAATAGTGCAACACTAAAATAAAGAATATTTTACTAATTAGTAGCCCTTGTGTAGTTGAAACCTCAACCTGTATTTTTACTCAAGTTCCTGTTTCCATGCTCTTTGGAGGAATTTTAATAGGCAGAGCTCATTCTGCTTAGAAACTGGACAACAGGGTAGAAAGATAAAGAGAACACTGTGATACATAGGATAATTCTAATCTGATTAAAAAATTTGACCTCTTTCTCCTTAGGTCTGAAACATTCTCATTTGGAATTCAAGATCCCTTTCCTGTAAACATGTTTAATTTTATAAAAAGGCTTAATCATTAAAATTAGAACAACTTCTTTAATGAGACACAAAAGTTTAAGGGTAAAAACCAGAGGGAATAAAGGTCAATCTGACTTCAGACTGGCAGAAAAATGAAAAAAAGAAAAATTCTATGTTGTGCAGTCTTTGTCCTCAGTCAGCCTCCTACAGTGTCTCAATGTCACATCTGCCATTTTAGAAACTTGCTCTCAAAGTGAAACAGTCCTCAATGCGAAATCGTCAAAAGCAGATTTGAAAAGACAAAACAGACATTTCTCTTTGTAATATGTCAACTTCATCTGTTTTCTTTTTCATCTGTTGCTAGTAGAGATCATTGAGGAGTCAATTAGAGAAATTTGATTGACTTAGACTCTAAGTTTCCTTTTAAAGAAAATTTCTAATAATTGAGCTTATAGAATATGTCTTCAATGGTAGTTGGAAAATGATTTCTCTTTCTAGGTAGTCCTCTTAAAGTTCAGATGGCTTCCATTTTATGACGGACTCTAATTAAATGAAGAAACGTTCATAATAATTTTAACGAAATAAAATGAGACTTTTTTCTCAATCATTTTTTAAAAAACAGTGCCCTCTCTTTTAAGAGTAACTTCTATGAATGTAATTTTAACAATATCACCCCAAAGATATTACCTTTCTCATATCACTATTATTGTTTTCTTGTGTATGTATGAAGAAATAAGGGAAAAAAAATACTTGGTGTGGCTCAGTTGTCAGGCAAAGTATTCATATTTGAAATAGCAAATGTACATTTTTTTAATATGAGATTCAATAGGAATGTAGGGTCTTAGGTGAGGTGGTCAAAGGTGAAAAGTAAAGGGTCAGAGTTCAGCAAGAGCAAGGTTCAAGGGTGGGGTATAAGAGTTTCGCATTTTTGGCTGGGCACAGTGGCTCACACCTGTAATCCCAGCACTTTGGGAGATCAAGACAGGAGGATCACAAGGTCAGGAGTTTGAGACCAGACTAGCCAGTATGGTGAAACCCCATCTCAACTAAAAATACAAAGAATTATCCAGGCATGGTGGTGCATGCCTGTAATGCCAACTACTCAGGAGGCTGAGACAAGAGAATTGCTTCAACCTGAGAGGCAGAGGTTGCAGTGAGCTGAGATCCCAACACTGCTCTCCAGCCTGGGCAACAAAGCGAGACTCTGTCTCAAAAAAATAAAAAGTTTTATACTTTCATTCCCCTCAAAATATTGTCTAGGTGTGTAGTTCAGGGAAAGATAAAATGGAAAAGCATTCAAAGTTTAATTCTCTCTTACTCATTTTATCCTCTGTAAAAGTAGAAAACAATAGAAAAAGTTTTTTTGTTGTACTTTAGGTTCCTGGGATACATGTGCAG
Organism: Cacajao melanocephalus; assembly: GCA_963573385.1. Taxonomy (NCBI): domain Eukaryota; kingdom Metazoa; phylum Chordata; class Mammalia; order Primates; family Pitheciidae; genus Cacajao; species Cacajao melanocephalus. The sequence goes on from CAUYLG010015350.1 coordinate 104,623, forward strand.
ATCATGCAGGATTGTTGCATAGATACATACATGGCAAGGTGGTTTGCTGCCTCCATTCCCCCATCACCTATATATTGCATTTCTCCCCATGTTATCCTTCCCCAAGCTCCCCTAGCACCCCCTAACAGACTCCAGTGTGTGATGCTCCCCTCCCTGTGTCCATGTGTTCTCATTGTTCAACACCCACCTATGAGTGCGAACATGTGGTGTTTGATTTTCTGTTCTTGTGTCAGTTTGCTGAGAATGATGGTTTCCAGATTCATCCATGTCCCTACAAAGCACACAAACTCATCATTTTTTATGGCTGCATAGTATTCCATGGTGTGTATGTGCCACATTTTCCTTGTCCAGTCTATCATTGATGGACATTTGGGTTGGTTCCAGGTCTTACCCAGAATCTACAAAGAACTAAAACAGATTTACAAGAAAACAAACAAACAAACCCATTCAAAAGTGGGTGAAAGATATGAACAGACGCTTTTCAAAAGAAGACATATATGAGGCCAATAAACATATGAAAAAATGTTCATCATCACTGGCCATTAGAGAAATGCAAATCAAAACCACATTGAGATACCATCTCATGCCAGTTAAAATGGTGATCATTAAAAAGTCTGGAGACAACAGATGCTGGAGAGGATGTGGAGAAATAGGAACACTTTTACACTCTTGGTGGGAGTGTAAATTAGTTCAACCTTTGTGGAAGACAGTGTGGCAATTCCTCAAGGATCTAGAAATAGAAATTCCATTTGATCCAGCAATCCCATTACTGGGTATATACCCAAAGGATTATAAATTATTCTATTATAAAGACACATGCACATGTATGTTTATTGCAGCACTGTTTACAATAGAAAACAATAGAAATTTATGAGACAGGTGAGAAGCTTTATCCATTTGTGCTTTTTTCTGCCATAATTTCATAATTTTAGTGTTATATGTTCCCATTTGAATTGGAACTCCATTTAAGCAGGAACAAGGTTTGGATCACAGGATATCAGGGAGATTGAAGAGTCGGAGCTCCACAGAGAAGCTGCTTTTTGTAACAGTTAGGCTAGCCACTGTCCAGCTCCTTGCCTGCTCACTCTAAAGAGTTTAGGTTTAGATAAAATGAGGCATTCAAGTGGCTGCTTTGCTGAAATTATTAAACAGAAACAAACAAAAATATTTTAAAAATTTGTACACAGTTGGATGGAAACAGCACTGAAACTACTCAGGCAACTTGATTTTAAAAATGAATATTTTGACACCAACAAACACACCTAACATAAGAAAGATATGCACTACTTAAAATTTAGATAACCCAGAAAGTTATTTTCCAGGTGTAAGCATTCTGTGCTTCTAAGCGCCTGTAGCTCTGGAATGCATGAGATCATTACCAGGGGCAGAAAAAGGAGCCTGTGGGCCTTGTATCCTCTTTGTCAGGAAATTTTCTAACATTAAAGCCCTGCCATGCAGAAAAATAGTGGATTTACTATTCTGTTTGATTCCTCATGTGTACAGTTTTTGCTGTGCCCTCGCTAGAAGTTTTTTGCTTAGAAAGTCTCAATAAGAATCATCTAAAGTCTCTTTTGTGAGCTGAATAAACGGTTCTGTTGCTTTCCTACTTGATAGATTTTCCTCACTTCAGATTTTTGATGAAGTGGTCTTTAGACTCATAATCCCCCCAGGCCCTTTGTTCTGATCTCTCCATTACTAGCCATCTATTAACTTCCCACCCTCTTCAGCTCCTGGAGTGTTTCTAATTTTCTTAGTCCTTAATCCTTCACTAGAAATATATTCCTGTTTTGCAGAAATCTGAATTATGTCATTCACACTGAACCATTCCCTGGAGAGGATAAAATAGATTTACAAAAAATGTAGTCTGGTACGTAGGGAACGTCTCTCCTCCAATTCCTACTTTGTATCAGTGAGCCATTAACATTTCTAGGCTGTGCCTTCCCTACTGTCCTGGGGTAGTATAGGGCTTCAAACAGGACTCTGCCCTGGATATTTTGCTGCCATCAGCAAATGGTTTCTGGTTCAAGCAGAATAAGTTTCTGGAGATAATTTTGCAGATATTAAAGACAGGCCTTTTTTTATACACTCACAGAAAGGAAGCCATACATCAGAACTTATCTATGAAAGAATATGATGGAAAAAATATAGGAAAACCCTTTGTCGATAGCATCTTATTCTACTTTCTGCATCCTGATGTTACTCCGTGTACTCATGACTCCAGAAACCAAATGCCATGAATTTTTATTTAGTAAAGTTTGAACTCTTGCTAAATGCTAGGTGCCAGGAATTGAAGGATGTATCATGTGTTAGATAAAGATGAAAAAACAGGTTCTGATGAAAAGAAGATTGGTGTCTCATGAGAGCCTCTGATTTCTAGTTACAAATAATTTATTAGAGTACATCATTAGGTGGTGGTCTCTTATGCCATATGTTCTAAGCATTCTTTTTTCCTTTTTCCTTTAAAATGTTCTTATCAGTGTCCCATTTTATTTTTTCTATAATAGTCTTAGGAATTTGATAATCTAATCTGATCCAAGGTGTTAATAAATAATTGTACCCATATTTGCTTCACTAAGTTCAATTAAGTTTTTTTTAAATTATGTAACTTAAAGAGGTTAAGTAATGTGATGAAGTTGCACAGTCAGTAAAGAAAGCATTTTTAACTGTTTGCCCTTTTGTTGTAAGACCTTATTTTGAAGTACTATTTATCCACCATTAGAGATGAAAAATCATTACTCACCATAAGGAACTGGTTTCTGGTAATAAAATATGAGTATTTATGCCTGAAAAATATTTTCCCTATGAGACTTTAAACTGTTTAAATGTGAATATTGGAATTTTAGCGCTTTCTAGAAGAGTTCCCACCATTTACAAAATGGAAAAAAAATTCAAAATAACGATTCATTAATATGGATTACCAAACTACATGAACTAGGAAAAGGTGTTTCAGATATTTTAGATGTATTAAATCTAATATGATCTAGATCTATGATGGGTTTTTTTTTTCATGTTGGTAGGAAAACAAACAAACAAAAATAATCACCTGACAGATGTGCCCTTGACTAGCTTTCAAAGAAAGGGATCAAGGGTTGAGTTTCAATATTTTTAATGAAAATCCTACATACTGTAAAAGCTACAAACCTGTTTAATCAAACTAAATCTGTAGAAAAGGAAGACGGTTTTTGATATTAAAGCTTTAACTTTTCTTGGAGGCTACCTAAAAAGTTATATAGCATGAAAATTTGGCACTAGGAAATGAGACTTGAAAAACATGATTCTGACAGGGTGCCGACATTTTATAGAGGCTAAAAGCAACCATTTTATTCAGAAGCTCAGCTTGGTGGTGAGCAACCTAGGACTTTGAAGACTAAATAGGAAGGCTCATCCTAGGTAGACTTCTTTTCTTTTCTCCAGGATCCAAATGGGCTACTTGAAATATCTACAAGTCGTTCATCTAAACAGCAGTGCATCATTACAAGAGCTAATTGCTCATTATTTTTGCAGCCTAGTTTAAAGGCAATACATGAAAGATTTCTCAGCGGGTTCATGTTTCAATTTTGAAGCCTGGGGTGAAAGGACTTAGACTGTGATCCATTGTGAAAGCTGACTAGCAAATAGAGCCTGTTGCAAACACCCACTGTGCCCCACGTTCTAAAAGAATACAAGCCCACTGTGTCAGCAGTTGTATCAGGCCCACATGAATGAACTTTCAGAATGACCATTTTATTATGTGTATCTAAAAATGAGACAAACCCATATGCCTGGGGTATGGGTCTTCAGAAATGAGGCGGCATCAAGGCCTGTGGTTTGATTAAGCATTTTACCTTATTTTAGAAGGGATGGTGTCTGTGAGATCAAACTACCACAGGTCCCTGCTTGTTCTCTATGAATCTGACATGCCTTCATACAGAAGGGATACTAATAGGCTGCTGAGCTATTAATGAAATTCAATTTCAAACCATGTCTCATGGCCAACCGTGCTGGTAGGATGCAAGAACAACAAGCACAGCACTTTGAACAGCCCTTTCTGGTTGAATTAAATAAGGATGATAGAAAAATCCCATGTATAACAAATAAAAAGATACCGAATAACGGAATCAGACCAGGTGGCAAGATAGTTCATTGTCAGCATCTTACAATCACAGAATATAAGCCTCAACGATGTTTGGGCATTCTGTGATTCATGACATGATGAAAAAAAAAGGCTGTGAAATACAGTACACTTGTTTTTTTTTTTTAATTCACATAATTATCTGATAAAAATGAGGACACTGACAATCTTTTTAGTACCCTAAACTGTCTCAGCAGAATTTCACTAAATACTTAGCTAAAATTTTACATCTTCGAGTTACTGATTTTCCTTCTTTTAATGTTCAAAACCTTTCTCCTTTTCAATTAAATGTGATAGGTCATATGCATGTATATCATTATTTTACATATAATATTTAGACTTTTAAATTTAAATAACAACAATCCTTGTTTTTTTATTTGGTAGGATTCAATACTTGCTTTTACTCCTTCCATTTCTACTACACATTTACAGTTTTTACAGTTTTTACACAAATATTCTTATTTTACCCAATTAATATTTCAAATATTTATCTAGTTTTTATTTCTTTTCTTCTTCTATATTTTATATACTTATGTGTATATTACACATAATCACCCTTTAACTCCAATAGTATGATTGATTAGAGAATGCATTAACTGAAAAGCGTTTTCTTAATGTGGGACTCTTTATTTTCAGTCACAATTTATATTTAATATGTGCATAGCTTTAATTTTTTTTGTAGCTTTCTTTTCTATCTCTGTTGCTTTTGTTAAAATTCAAGCCATACAATTGTAGAACTTTCATATCAAAGACATGTCATGTTATTTATTCCTTAACCCTCATTTCACAGAATAGATAACTGGGATTCAGAGATGAATTCAAAGACTGGCAGTAATAGTCAGCAGTATATTCCTAATAAATAAGTACTGAGGATCTAATCTCCTTAGCTCTTATTTTTACAATTTAAGCCATAATACTGGCAATGAGCCAATAATAATCTTAAACTAATTTTTTTCTTCCGAGTTCAGTGCTCTAGTTTTTTTAAACTGCTCATTGCTTCTCTGATGAACAGCCCTTTAAAAAGAGGTGACATGGAGTTAAGATACAAAAGAAGTCAGAATCAGTATATACATCTCCAAGCTATCTGTCACATCTCCTTTCTTAACCCAGACTGATTGATCGGTTGATTGTTATAACCCAGTACTATGCATTCTTGATGCCTATTTGAATCAATCCCTGTTTCAGATTACTAATTGGCCTGCTTCCTTTCCCTAATTGCACTTTGTGAGGACTACTCTAGGCGACCGGCTTTGTGAGCTCATTAACAGCTTTGTTCAACCTCAGGGAGGTTAAGGCACTCACTCAAGGTCACATACCTAGTTAATAGGGAGTCTAGCTTCAAACCCACATCTGACTGAATCTAATTCCACCTACAGCTTTGAAGGCTCCGAAGACACAGCTACTTGAAAAACTGAGTTAACTCTATGAGTACCAGGACAGAAGCTTAGAATTTAGAAATGAATCAATGAATAAGTACATATTTTGTTCTCCTTTTATTATTTTTTACTTTATTTTCCAAATATGTTCAGGTAAAGAAAAGAAAGTGGGATTTGAAGTCAAACAGGCAGGTGTTTCGATTGTACCCTTGCTAACCGTGAGACCCTTGGTAAGTGTTTAAACTCTCACAGCTTCAGTATTTTCTCTACTCTGATATACACATGGCTTCTGTGTACATAATACATTCTCCATAAATGTTACATAAATGGCTTCATAAGCTAAATAATATTGCTAATTACAGCTACATCCTTGCAAATTCAAGGCATTTAACAACGACAATCAACTTACATAAGCACAAATCAAAGTAACTCTTCTTCAGAGTTTCTAGTATATACTAGTTTGTAAGTACATATACTGTTTCTACTTATCAAGGCTTGACACTTAAGTATTGAATTCTTAGTCTTTAATGCTATGACATTTGGGCAATGAACAGATTTTGATAATTATACCCATACCCCCACAATATCTTTCATCTTTACCTGCCCCTTGCTTTTCATTCTCATTACATTTCTGCTGATGTATTGGAGTGATTCTTATAGTCATTTACAAAAGTTTACTGACTGCTCACTATGCTCCACTTGAGAAAAATATTCTCCACCTGCACTTTTCTAATTTGTCTTGAGTTCTTAAATTTTGGAGGTTATATTTTTTTGAAATAAGGATTCTCTTTTGCCATTTGTTGTTACTGTTTTTAGATAGTATTTGTCAGAAACTGATTTTATTTGAATAACTCTTCCCTGACATAGGACTTTTATCCTTCCTTCCTTCCTTCCTTCCTTCCTTCCTTCCTTCCTTCCTTCCTTCCTTCCTTCCTTCCCTCCTTCCCTCCTTCCTTCCTCCCTCCCTTCCTTTTTTCTGAGTCTCACTTTGTCATCCAGGCAAAGTGGCATGATCTTGGCTCATTGCAACCACCACCTCCTGGGTTCAAGTGATTCTCCTGCCCCAGCCTTCCTAGTAACTGGGACTGCAGGTACTCACCACCACACCTGGCTGATTTTTATATTTTTTAAGTAGAGACAGAGTTTTGCCATGTTGACTAGGCTGGTCTCAAACACCTGACCTCAGGTGATCTGCCTGCCCAAGCTTCCCAAAATGCTGGGATTATAGGCGTGAGCCACTGTGTCCAGCCTGATATAGGATTTCTATGTCTTGTAAATATTTCTGTTCTTTGTCTTATGGTTTAAAGATTATTCTATTCAAGATAAATATTCTGGATATAGTTAAAATCATTAATTTTCCTTAAAATTTTGTAAAGTTTGAGTCATATTTGGCTTAACCTTTATATAAAGTTTTGTTTTAGTCATATACATTACTTTGCTAAGTGTTTCTACTCAAAGACAGTATCTTCTTCTTCACCAACCTTCCATCGTGATCTATTGCAAGGTGGTTGCTGTAATCATACTGGATTTGATCACATATGTCTTCTTTACATCTTTATTTAATTAATTCATGTTTATGAAGCCACGACTTTTCTTGGCAATTTCTTATGATACCTGAACTATTACTTTGTCCTTTCAAAGTCCCAGAGAACACTAGAAATACCGTGCTACTGTTGACTTCCCAGGACCTTCAGAAAATAAAGAGCACACTGTTTCTTTTGTTGTTCTATAAGCTAGATATTTATCAATATCATCAGTAAACATAATTTGAACAAACATACAGTTATGCTTACTCACTCCTTTCTTTATCATTTTCCTATTCTACCCCAATCTAAGTGGTCAGACTCTAGAACAAAGATTGTGCCTATTTCAGCATCTGGGTTCTTATAAAATAATTTGACCCTTGAAATCTTATCTCTTTTGCTCACAAACTTCATAAGTGGAAAATGAACTTATGATTTTTTTTTTTGAGACGGAGCATCACTCTATCACCCAGTGATAGATCGTACCATTGTACTAGTACAATGATAAGATCTAAGAGTACAATGGTACGATCTAAGCTCACTGTAACCTCCACCTCCTGGGTTCAAGTGATTCTCGGGCCTCAGTTTCTTGAGTAGCTGGGATTACAGGTGTGTGCAACCATGCTGGGCTAATTTTTATATTTTTAGTTGAGAAGGGCTTTTATATTTTTAGTTGAGAAGGGCTTTCACCATGTTGGCCAGGCTGGTCTCGAACTCCTGACCTCAAGGGGTCTGCCTGCTTCGGCCTCCCTAAGTGCCAGGATTACAGGCCTGAGCCACTGTGCCCCCGGGGATTTATGTTCTTTTACGAAAAGGGCCATACACCCCTCTATTCTCTCCTGTGATCCGAGATATTTCCCTCTTAGGCCTTCGATAATGACTAGTTTTGAATGTGAGCTGAGGAGAAGAGGAAGTTAAAGAAGGTTTGTATCTAAGCCATGCACTCTCTGACTTTCCATTATTTCTTATACTGAGATTTTCGGTACCAACATAAATTGTCAAATGCTACCCCTTGTTTTTCTTTGTGATTGTCCCTTTTTTTTTTTATTTCTCCAGGAATATTTCTAAATAATTGAGGGTTGTGGCCTACAATTCTGTTATTCCTAGTTTTTCCCCCCATTAATGTTATTTAATTACCATAGTTAATAACTGCTTTGTTTTGGCCAGTGCAATGGCCAGTATGATTCTGAATATATACATGGTTCCAAAACTGTGCATTAATAGCTGTTGGACCTTTAAACAATTAATCTCTCCTTTTTTCTCATTCTCTCTTGAAGAGGTTGATAAAGTTGTTAAAGAGGTTCTGTGACAATCTCCTTGACAACACAATATGTTCAATGGATATCTTTGAGTCTAAGAAATATGCATCCTGGATTGTAGTTTTCAAAAAAATAAATAACCATGTTGACTAAAGCATTTAGTATACATATGCCCTGCTACTTTAATTCTTTTGTGAGTTCTCATACAGTTTGTAAAGTTTCCTGTATTGTAGGTATATAATAAATTTTAAATGAAAACCTGAAGCAATGTTTGATTGTCCTAAATTTAGCCTTCCAAATGATCCAGGTTGTTCTTTGGATATTTATAATTCCGGAACTAGAATTTATAACACATGCATCAGTCCCAATCGTTTCTATTTTCTCTTTCTGTGCATCCTCTGAGTGCAAGAATACCAGTATCTAAATATAATCCTTAGTGTTCCATTTCAGCCAAATCCTTTTGCAGAGAAATATTAGCTTCCACGTAAGCCCTTTTTTCTTTCAATCTTGTTCTTCTTCACAGTGTGACGGTTCTCCCTGTCAGTGAACAGCTTTTCTTCATTTAGGAGTTCACTACGTTATGAGATTTTTGTCCCTTAAATTTAGGCAAAGTTTGTAATAACACTAACGAAGAGTTTATTCTTTAAAATAAGAATGAAACAGAAAACATTTATACACAATTATTCACATAAAACAACCGTACATGTGTCTGTCTTGAGGGTTTATGTTGCATTAAATTTTTTCAAATGTTCCTATATGTTTTCATGGGAAATCTAGAGCTGCCTGCCCTATTTTAACTACAGAGCAAAGATAAGAGCAAGTGCAAAAAAGTAATTCCTAATTTTACATGAAACAGTGTTCATTATTCACAGTGATTAAAAGGAGAGTTTTTCATAGTTACTAAACATCACACAAATATACATGTGAATACAAGTATTTTAGTTGTTAATTTTCCTCACTGTCTTAGATATCTGTCTTGTGTGAGACAGATAACATGAGTCTTCAGCCCTCACTCTTTCAGTATGCGTGTCCTTAGGTCTGCCTTCTTGGTTTTTATTTGAAGGTAGGCCAAGCCTTAGGCCGATTTAAGTCTGCTCTACTTGTTCTCCTTCTGGGACTCAGACTTAAGAAGCAGCGTTGCTACTGCAATGTGTTTTTCTCATGGTGGAAATTGAGCCTGCAAAAAGTTCAGTAGAAGCATTTGATGTTTCTTAAAACATCAGCCTGAAACACTTACACTGCCACTTTTCTTTCTTTCATATTCCGTTGGTCTAAGTAGACTAAACCCCAAGTGAAGGGGTCAGTGATAAATACTCAAATGACTCTAAAGGAAGTCAAAGCAATGCCACATGACAAAGGCATTGGACGTTCATTCCTTTTTCAAGGGGTAAAAGGTAGGAAACTATAGTATTAAAGACAAATAGATAAGGTAGAGAGGCTTGCCATAGATATTTAACCTGAACAAAATAAATGCCACTTAAATAGCACTCATTGTTATTAAGGATGCTCCCTCTTCTTTTCTTTTGTTGAATTCTCCATTAGCAGTGAAGCGTTCTTTTACAATAATAGTGGAGGTAAAGAGATGAGGTTACTAAATAAAGGTTGTCAGCTCTCCCACTTTGTTATACCATTTCTCGATTCAGAATGTCCCATTCCTGTAACACATTACCCACCCTTAAGCAAAATGTGTATAGGATGAGGAATGACATAATGCCTTTCTTGGCTTAAGGACACCTTGACTAAAGGACACAAATATGTTTAATTTTTACCTTCATTTTGTGTTCTAGGGTATTTAAAAACCAGTGGCAACTAATTATATTCTAGAAAGATTAAAATTAAGATTTCCTTTGGTTACATGCAAGAAGAACAATTGAGAAAGGGGAATGTGTGCATATTTTCAGACATATCTATATTAAGAAAAAACACAATTGAAATTGATTCTCCTAAAATCTTTGAAGCCTGTACAGTCCCTGGAAAGTTTCTGAACATTTTTAAGGGTTCCAGTCTGAAAAGCAATTAAATATGTATGTTGAGCAATTAATTGGAAAGTGAAAAATTATGATCCTCACCAGTAGATGCTTAAAAATAGTTAACACATGTCAACATTTATTTGTGATTTAAAGAGATTGTAGGAAAAAGAAATAAAATATCTTTAACTTAAAATGACATATATTGAAAATCAACAGTAAATTTAGCATTGAAGAGAACTGAAATTGAAATAAGAAGAAAGCAACCCTTTTGATCATGCATATTCAAACTTGAATTAGAGGTCTTGGGCTATGCAATAAAATCAAAAACAATGTAAAAATCACAAGAATTTATAAAAATGAATAAAAACATATTTAATTTTAGTTGACTTGAATGACGACATAGAAAATCCTGGAACTCCCATATACAAGCTATTTAAATTAGTACAATTATTAATCAAATGTCTTAGTTAAAAATTATCATATAAAATAAATGTTACTCTTTGATTACAGACAATGATCCCATTCAAAATGGAAAACAAAATCAGTAATAGCTAGGAATAAACCTAACAAAAGGCATACAAAGCTTCTTAGGAGATGGTTCCCAAATAATAAAAAGATATAAAAGGCAGCCTTATTGTTCATGGACTAGAATACATAATGAGCTAATACAGTGTCTCATCTCCTAGATTAATCTGCCAAAGTGTTAAGACTTTTCCTAACAGCAATATACTATAAAATTATAAAACTAGAGATGGTGTAATATTTCTGATGGGTAGAAACATCAGTTTATGCAACAGAAACTAAATTTTAAATTAGACCAAATATATATAGAAAACTTGATAAAAGGCAGCAGAGGTATTACAAGTCGTTAAGGAAGAGTTAAATTAGATCAATTAGAATACCAAAACATATGGTTTTACACAATAAGCAAGGTCTTAATGAAATTTTAAGAAAACACACTCTGGAAGATGATGTAACACATAAAACTAAAAAATATTAGCATCTAAAATGTTTACACATCAAATTCATTTAAACCATTATATTTTCAATTATTTTTAAGACATGGAGTCTTTATCTGTATCCCAGGCTGGAGTACAATGGCAAGATCACACTTCATTGCAGCCCAAACTCCTGGGCCCAAGCCATCCCCCTGCCTCCACCTCTTGACTAACTGAAACTACAGGAGTGAGCCACAACATCCAGCTTTAAAAATATTGATTCATAGCCAAGGTTACCCAGACAGTTTCCGAATAATAGACAAGAAAGTGACTAAATTTCTCTGGTATATCATTTAGAAAAAACAAAGAATGTAAAACCAAAATGACTAAAATCTACATTTGCCTTAGAAAAAGGAAATAAACGTGGACCTATCAGTTTTATATTTTATTCTGTCTACAACAGCATTATAATGTGGCAATTTATAGACATAAATACCTTACTATAGTTTGTATTAAAGCAAATTTAAATTATTATTAAATAAGATACTGTGAAATTTAAAAAGTTTAAGCATATGACATAGAAATAAAAAGTTCTTAATTAAAAGACTTCCTTTTTTAGTATTTTATAGATGTTATGCAAACATACTCTCTACAAGGAAACAGTTTCATGTACTTTCACAATTTGATTTTCTGTATATCATCTTACTATTTCTGTCTTCAAAATACATATAAGGGAGTTGAAAATATGGCAGAAACAAATTCTAAAAAATGATACTATAGAATTTTATCAGTCATCCTGCCTTCCAGTAGCCCCTCATCTTAGAATGTTTAAAACTTCTAGTGGACATCCTTCCAGTTATGATTGCCTCAGAACTTCCTTGCCCTAAAGCAGATATCCAGAAACCATTCATTCATGGCCATTGCCTTGCCCAGCAACTGGACAAATAAGCACCAAGAAATTCTAAGTATTTAGATTTGTATCTTTGCTGACAGGTAAGGCTTGAAAATATTCTGCATCCTAGTCATGTAATCTGAGGTGCAAGCATAAAGTTTACAGATGCTCCATTATAGAATATGCTGGAGTATCTACCTGTACTCCATTCTTTATTTTTGTTTTCATCTACAATATTAGGATTTTGTTTGTAATTTAATCTAATTTCCTACTGTGTTTGTAACCCACCCTGAACCACAGTTCATTTTGTGACTTTCTACAACTGTCGTGGGCAGTAAAATCTGTATTTGATTGCTTGCCTCGAACTCTAATTTAACCTGGACGGACATTCTTGCCAAACCACTTTTTGGAGAGGATTCCTTCTGAGACTGCTGATCTCATGTAGCAGAAGGTCACCAAACTACATGAAGCGATTAAATCCAGCTTTTGAAAACCATGTTTTGGTTTAGACCTTCCTCTGTAGAGTTGAATATTTCCTCCCTTTCTCCCTTTTCTGTCTTATTCCTATCTCTACTAGATAAACCACCATGAAGTTCTCATCCCATCTGACAAAAGGGTCCACGTGAGTTTTGAATTATTTTTTTTTTGTGGCCAATAGATTACAAAACGGTGGTCAACGGTATCAAAGAATGCACCAAAAAAATCAATGACTCATAGTTTTCACAGCAAATTGCTATGGAGATTAAGAGAGCTTTGTTCATAAATGCTTGTGTTTGTTAGTCCAGCAGAATAAGCATCAGTTTAAAACTTTACTGTTCATCATCCATTTAAAACCAGTTTGTGATCTTGTGGAAGTGACAGATTCTGAATCTCATCTTCCTTTTCTGTAAAATATAGTAATTAGGACTCCATCTTTCTTATATTGCTACAGAAATCAAGAACATTTATAGTGTTGTGGTAAGTTCTTTGCAAATGTTATAAAAATAATCCAGTACTTTGATGAATTAAATGCAATATTCAGCCCACTTTCCTGGGTTTTTTAAAAGATTAAGTAAAAATTCCAATCAAAATTTCAACTGTATTTTGTAATACAATTTTATATGAAGTTAAATATTCTCATGTTCTATTTAATATTTAGAGGAAGTCAGGTTACTTCACATATGAAACAGCTTGATGCAAGTGTTTTACCAAAATGAATCAAATTAAAAACCTGAGCTGACCATAAGGGTGAAACAGAGCTGCTATCTTTCAACTATTCTTATCAGTGACAGCACAGAAATACTGAACACTTGTAGATTCTTGTGACTCTAGTGTATGTTATCAGCCTGTAGGCCAATGTAGAGAAAAATAAAAGACAGCATTTATTTTTTTATTTCACAAATATTTATTGAGCAGTTGCTGTGTGCCATGTTTTAGACAATGGGAATAGAGCAGGAAACCAAATAATGTTTCTGCCCTTAAGATATATGAGTAACTCTGGAGACATAAACACTTGGACAAATAAATGTTGTGGTAGACCTTTGTTAAAGGGTCGCCAGTTCCATTTCCTTGTTCTGAGTACATACACAGCATAGAGACTTACATATTCCAGCCTTCCTTTCAGTTACAATGGGGACATATGGCTGGATGTTGGCTAGTGGAGAGATTGATGTATGCCACTCCTAAACCTAGCCATGACAAGTCCTGCATTGTTTTCATTTCTCTCTCCCTTTCTCTCCTTCTGCTAATTTACTGGCTTACTGCTAAGCATGCTCTAAAAAATGGCAGTAGCAGGGCACATAATTAAAGGATTTATGAGCCAACATTCACTGCTTGGAGAAAAATCCGCTAACCAGAGTCAGAAGTGTAATGTGAGCAAAAATCTACTTTTAATGGACTAAACCAGCATTTTTTTTGGAGGGGAGGGTTGATTGTTACAGAAGCTGGAGTTCATCACACTCACTAATGCAAATGTGTAACATACTGAAAGGTAGTTATATATTCTTTAAAAATTAAGAGAAGAGGATGTATAGAGGAAGGCCATGCTATTCTAGATAATACAATTAGGAAAGGCCTTTGTGTTTTGTTGAAGGCTGAACAAAGAGAAGAAAGAAATCATGTGAATATTTGGGGAAAGGACATTTGATAGGTACAAATCACCTTCAAATGCTGTGAAGCAAAACTATAATTCACATTTTTTTTTTTACTTTAAGTTCTGGGATGTGAAGGCTTGTTACATAGGCATACTTGTGCCATGGTGGTTTGCTGCACCTGTCAACCTGTCACCTAGGTTTTAAGCACCGCATGCATTAGCTATTTGTCTTGATGCTCTCCCTCCTTCACTCCCAGCCCTCCAACTCTCGTGTGTGTGGTTCCCCTCCCTGTGTCCATGCGGTCTCGTTGTTCAGCTCCCACTTATGACTAAGAACATGCAGTGTTTGGTTTTCTTTTCCTGTGTTAGTTTGCTGAGGATAAGGAACAGCGAAAGGGGATATAGCTGGGAATGGAGAGAAAGCTAGGGGGCAGCTCATTTGGAGGCCACAATAAGGACTTGAAACTAAGAGAATTCATCAAAAAATTTCCATTAAGATTATAATTACAGACAATAAAACTGTGGTCCAGTTAAAAAGAGTTACTTTGCAATTTCTAAGTCAAAGTACAGATTATTCTTTTCCTGACAGAGAAGAACAATATGCTACTTGCGGTTAGTGTCATCTTCAACACTAACTCATCCATTCATATTGATTCATAATGCTGTAATATCATTCAGACCTTCCTTACTTGGGCCATATGGTCCTTCTCCTTAGCAGTAATATTGCCCTAGAATTTTGATGTATGCAATTCCTGAAGTCTTCATGCTTGCATTACATAACACTTTATTTTTTTGAGACAGAGTCTCACTCTGTCACCCAGGCTAGAGTGCAGTGGCACGATATTGGCTCATTGCAACCTCCACCTCCTGGGTTCAAGCAATTCTCCTGCCTGAGCCTCTCAAGTAGCTGGTACTACAGGAGCCTGCCACTATGCACGTCTAATATTTTGTATTTTTAGTAGAGATGGGGTTTCACTGTGTTAGCCAGGATGGTCTCGATCTCATGACCTCGCAATCCACCTGCCTTGGCCTCCCAAAGTGCAGGAATTACAGGTGTGAGGCACCACTCCTGGCTTACATAATATGTTTAGGTAATTTTCCGTAATGATCATTATCCATTCTTTCATTATCTGGAAGACTTTGTTCTGAACTTTATATTGGATATTCTTATTCTATAATATAATATCAATAGCAACTAAGCAGTCAACACAAGTAAATTCATTGTACTCCAAATCCTCTGTGTGTGTGTGTGTGTGTGTGTGTATATATATACACACATATATATATATTTCTTTCTATATACATATGTATATTTCTTTTTAAAGCAAAAACAATACCAAAACATTTGCTTTTCGAAGTTGTATTATTTGGTTGCTTTAAAAATCCTAAACAACACTAAAAATAATAAGAATTGTTCAAGGTCACATATATTTTAAGTGCCCGCATTGGTTCCAGATTCCATTTGTTTCTGGTTCCAAACTATTCTGTTGCTTTAGGACAATGCCAAGAAAGATACTTTTTATGTGTGAAAGAAAATATATTTTTCTAATACATATGGGTCATTTTAGATTTATAATTTTCTGTTGATTTGGATTATATTTTCCTTTAAAAGAGAGCTGGCCAGATTTTTTCAAGCATAACTATATTTTACTACATAAATTTTCTTGTGAAAAGCAAGAGAAACTATTATGTCTATGATATTAGGGCTGTTTATAAATGTTTCTCTTCATTTACAATTACACATCATGGTAAAAAACACTTCCATAGGAATTGCATTCTGAAACAAAGAAAAGTAAAACTTTATCAATCAGGAGATTTAAAAAATAAAATATAAATAAAGCGTTATTTGAATACTAAAGTTAAATTATGGATTACCTTTTCATATACTGAAGGATAAATCCACCAATTAAATGCACCACACCTGGAGCAAAATGATTTAACTTCTGTGCTACAAAAATATGAACTAAAAAATATTTAAAAACCACCACCAAACGATAATAATGACAATAATAATTGGTCTCTTCATGGGATGGTGCTTAAGATGTCACTGAAAACTTTCCATATCAAACATCTTATTACATCATTTTATTTCACTACATTTGTAGTATTTAAACAAATATGTATATTCATTTACTCTGTTAGCAATTCTTTTCTATTAAAAAGATAAGGCAAAAAGTCGAGTCTAAAATCAGTAATAATTATTCAATATTATATAGTAAATATTCCATTTGTACTCCCTTATTTAACTTTAATATTATAAAACTAAGTAACGAAAAACCATGATTTCTAATATGCATTGATAACTAATATTCATGTTTTTGAAATGCTTTTTGATATATTTATTGTATATGACTTTTACTTATATTTCACAAAACAGTTTATTTACAATCTTCTTGTATTTCAGTTTTGTATTATGATTAAAATAATTCATTTTTTGATTGTCATCTTTCATTTTCATTATAAAATAGACAAATGAACCAGTATGGCTCAATAGTAAAGAGTTCAATTTGAAAACTACAGAATTTCTTAATGATTTTTTTTAATATCAGCATTCTTCAGTAGTTTTTGTTTACTTAACAAAGAACAGAAATGTAATTGGGTTTATTGCACCAAAACTCATCATCTGAAACAATTACCATTAAGAAAATAGTTTCCAATGTTGTGGGTTTTATTTTCTGCTGCTGTACATAGACAGTTCAATGCCTTGCAGAGAGCAGGAAGTTGGCATTATTTTTCAAAGGAATACATACATTAACAAATAAAACCATTCTTTTATGAGAGAAAATAAATTTTACTATGCATTGAATAGATTATGTTTTTGAAAACAACACAAGTTAGCAAATAAATTGAGTGTTTGACAATGTGTTTTTATCTTTTATCTATCTATCTATCTACAGACACACATATACACACACATATAAAATGAGCTATAAAAAGATATCCCTTAAAACTTAGGCTTCAAAAAGGTATGGTTTACAAACAAACAGATGGATATTTATAGATAAAGAATAGTGAGAACAGTACCAACGCGTTCCCTCCCCCTCCGCCCCGGCATGAGAGTTAGGTATCTTTGTGAAGTAGTCTCTTTGAAAAAGCAGCAGTCCAGGCTAAATCATAACACATTTCTATTACATATGTATTAATTCACAGTATTGCAAATTATTAGTAAAAGGCTAATAGAAACTCATGAATCAAATCAAGAGAATACCACGCTATAGTATTTCACACAGCACATTTTTTGTATTGAGAGTTTTGGCCTAATTTTAGTGATAGAATATGGTCCAATTAGCATCTCAATTTAATTTTCATGACTGAAAAGAGTACTACATGTAAGGATGTCCCATAATTAAGAAGTAGGGTTTAGATGGTGCATTGATTGAACAAGTAGGTGTCCTTCCTCTCTCAACGTTGCCAAAATTACCCTCAAAATTATGTCCTTAGCAAAAATGAGAAATTCACAAGTAAGAATGTTTTTGTTTTTTGAGAGAGTGACCATGGTTGGATTGTCAATCTTGAGTATACAAATAATAATAGAGTTTTGAAATGTTGAAAGAAACACTTTATTAAAAACATCACCACACAAATAATGAATTAAACATGGATAAATATTTTAAAATTTTATTTATTTTTTTATTTATATAGTTATTCTTGAGAGGAGTCTGGCTCTGTCACCCAGGCTGGAGTGAAGTGGCTCGATCTTGGCTCACTGCAACATCCACCTCCCTGGTTCAAGCCATTCTCCTGCCTCAGCTTCCCGAGTAGCTGGGACTACAGACATGTGCCACCATGCCCAGCTAATTTTTTGTATTTTTAGTGGAGACAGGCTTTCACTGTGTTAGCCAGGATGGTCTCGTTGTCCTGACCTCATGATCGGCCTCCCAAAGTGCTGGGATTACAGGTGTGAACCACTGCGCCCAGCCTTATTTTATTTTTAATTGAAAAATAATAATTATTTATATTTATGGATTGCAGTGTGATGTTTTGATACATATATACATGTGGAATGATGAAATCAGGGTAAGCATATCTGTCACCTCAAATATTTATCATGTATTTTTATGAGAACATTTAAAATCCTCTTTTAGCTAATTTGAAATATATAACATATTACTATTAATTATAGCTACATTGTTGTGCAATAAAATAGCAGAATATATTCCTTCTAACTAACTTAAAAGACTATTCTGAAATAGCAAGTATATCATGTTCAAATTAACTGGTAAATATTGAGATCTATTTTTCTATCATAAGCAAAAACAAACGCCCAAAAAATTTTTAAAGTTTATGCCCTATAACTATCTTATAGAAAGCTAATGCAAGCCAAAATTGTGAACCAATGTAATTTCAAACTTTACAATAGGCACAGAAAACATCAAAAGGAAACATTAAAATGGTTTAATTAATGTTTCATTTAGTCAAAAAGATCTAAAGTATTATTTTTTAACATAAAACCAATACATGACTATTAACGAAGTACTTTACATTCTTGTTTCTATGCTAATTCTTTGAAACCTGTTTTATATTTCAAACTTAAATACATTTCAGTTCAGTCTAATCATATTTTAGGCTCTTGATAGCCAAATCTTGCCATTTTATCAGCGAGAAAATTACATTCTGGAGTTGAAGTGATGGACCAAATTGTAAACGGTCAAGCCATGATTGCATTAGATTTTCTTTGACATGTAATCAATTCAGTGTTTCTTTCCTCTCTGACAAATACAGTGATACAGCATGTCTGCAATAGGTCAGAGAAATGATGTCCAGCTTCTTCTGTTGGAGAAGTTTTCAATTGTTTTATGTTATCTGTTACATTTTGTTTGTTTAATTAGTTTATTATGGTTAAATTAATTAAGAAGAAAAAGGAAGGGGAAACAAAAGTTGGCCTGGTGAAAAGAGCTAACTATAAGTGATCGATGAAATAAAGAAATTACTTTTGCAAAGAATAAAGAATAACAATCCAAAAGTTTATTACTGGGAAAACAAACCAAATGTGCAGTAGGTCTAAGAAATAGTTAATATTAACAGATTTGTGATAAAAGTTCTTATACTAGGGAGCCTAGCAGAATTTTCTTTAATTGGTTCTGAGTAGATCTTGCTAATGAACATACCCCACATACACTCACTATGTTTTATATTACAGAAGATGAATGATTGTGTTCCATTCCTATCAGTGAATTTTTAGTGTGGGTTCTTATAAGGATCTTTGCATGCATTTCAAAGTGGGTTCATTTTTTCACTGACTACCTTCATTGTTATCAAAAGCATTTAAAATAATCAAGAGCATTAGTGCTCAAATCAAGTAATATATGACCCCAAGGTTGAGTGGGCTTGTACTGTTACAGACAGGATTTGGGGTCATCTTTTGCTTTATCTTTAAAACAGTTGTTGTTCAAGAGAATTATTAAGTGCTTAATTTTTTTTTATCTGTAAAGAAGCAGAATTTGGGGCCCTCAGGCTGCCTATTCTTCCATGTCAAAGATGTTAATAATGTATCTGCCTACCAATGTGACAAAGAGTATGTGTCGTCTGGGTTCTTTTTTTTGAAGTGAAGCAAAAACTAAAAACTTTCATTTTATCGTTGAAAATCTTTTCCATATAACTTCGCCATCTCACACCTTCTGTAGAGCACTACAGTCTAGATTAACTCTGGGCATAAGAAATTCATGGACTTGTCCCTGGTTAACAGATAATATAAAAATATGAATATATCATTGACATCATTCTGTTGTGTTTATGTGGCTGAAGAAATATGGGGTTGAATACTTCATAAAAATTGCATAATGCATACATTTTAAAAAATTTGAAACCTGAAGCGGAGCTAAGTAAAAAACACTGCCAAGTAAATATGAAAAACTGTGACCACTTTAGGAGAGCTTTCTTCTGAGACAGCAATATGCTTCAGAAGGCAAGTTTTAACAATTACTATACATAGTGTATGTCATTGAGCTATTTGTTTTTCACTGTCTGAAAATAGTGTGACATCAACTATAATTGAACAGTTACTCATGTTGTAGATGCATTTACTATTAATTTTGGTATAAACACATCAACTACATGTTAAAATACTTACATTTCCATCAAGAACAGAATATTACAATTCAGTGGTCATCATGCCACATAAAAACATGAACAGTCATACAAAAACTTGTTTTTTTAAAGGATAAAAATAATGTGTGTAATTGGAGCAATCTTTTACACTGAAGCAGGGACAATTTAAAAATGAAATTAATAGCCTCATTGTCAGTCTCCAATGCCATGAAATTTGTGTTAAAGATGTTGTTTCTCTTTGCTAGTTAGCAAGGACCCGAGCCATCCATAGCAACCATTGTGCCTAATTTACAGTCTTTGTGTCAAAAGAAGAAATGAAAAATAGGGAATGACAGAGGTGAATGAAGCTGTCCTCTTAATTTTATTTAACTCACCGTAACCAGTTCTCTCAACATATGCTCCAGGAATAATTTGGCTTTTATATTATCCACCAGCACCACCAAGTGGTAAAATTTTTATTTTTTCTTGTATAGTGATCATTGAAGGCAAAACAAAATATAATACTGCAATAATATTAGGACTAATTAAGTGCCACTGAGATATCCAAAAAAAGTGCATCTCAGAATCCCCCGGTTTATCAAAGAACTGCTGAAAACATTACATTTCAGAAATTTAAAAGAAAATTTTAAAAATAGATTTTATGTTTACACTGATTTTTCTTATTTTAAATTAATACTGATAACATAAAACAAGTAAACTAAGAGATGATTTTACTATAGCAATTTATTTTTATTTTATTCCACACAATTTTACCCTAATAGCATAAATTATACTTTTTTATGTTCAATATTTTTTTATTTGCTGGTAGAAATTTGAAGAATTAAAAAAGAGGCTGTGAGCTAAAATATTCACTACTTGAGTGAAATAAAAATGAATGACGATAGAATATTTTTTATAAACTCATGTAATAAAATCACTTTGTTTAGTGATAACATAGAAACAACACATAAATTATTTCTTTACTAGAAATAAAATTGTATACATATATATGTTTAAAATATTTGCTGAAAATAACACAAATTTTAGGTGTTAATATTTGGGGGTTTATTTTAATGTATTTAGCTCTTTAATTTTCTAAAATATATGTCATTTGCAAAAATAAGTAATAGGAAAACTCAAATTACACTAAAAATTATTCAAATTAGCCAGGTAGAAAGTGCCATAATCCTAGTTGCAAATTGTATATAACTATCTAGGAAGTGAGGGGACTTGAGCTCAGATACATTTGAGTACTCAAGATAAATTAAAATATAAATATATTAATACTATTCTACCTTATGATAAAATATTAGTGCATTTTATTTTAGAAATGCAATGAGTCTTTTTTCAGTATTAGTCCAATTACTCCTAGGGATGATTTGTTCAAATATGGAATATTTATCTCCTACTTATGCTGTTAGATTGTCTTGTCAAGTGATGATTAATTAAGGACAATTAATATCATGTTTCAAAACCATTAATAGCAAAGATTAACTGTATACAATTATTTTGTTCTCATTTATAACTTGAGCATTCTTCCTATTGATCAAACAAAGCTAACTTTATTATATTTACTGACATAAAACTGAACACCACCCTGACAGAGCTTATCATGGCTTTCAAGGAGAAAACTGTTTCAGATGAATTTTAGCTCTGGTCTGTATAAATTTAAGAAGGGTTTTCACAAATGGGGATCTATTCGGGATTCAACGTGGCTTATTATCTAATAATTTTGCATTGGTGGGCACAGGGAGTCACTTGTTTGACATGCATATTGATGGTTGAGCCGTGTGTGAGTCTTGATAATGACATTATTTTAGTTGGTTCACAGTCGAGTCTTAAGAAGCAAGTATTTGTGCCACATTTTCTTTGTCCAGTCTATTATTGATGGGCATTTGGGTTGGTTCCAGGTCTTTCCTATTGTAAACAGTGCCACGTACCCCAGAACATAAAGTACAATTAAAAAAAAAGAAGCAACTATTTTGGAGAATAAAAATGAAAAATTTATATGTATATATATATGTATGTATATATATATATATATA